>JAZGTI010009283.1:0-19056 GCA_036877585.1 Botia kubotai | reverse complement strand
GTAATCAGCATGCGGGGAAATGAAAAGCAGATAGCAGAAACGGCAAGCGGTCAGGGAATATCGGAGAGGCTGCAGAGAGAAAAAACACTACGCGAGAGCAAATCTTCAGTTCCCAGACCATTAATGTCAGCATTCAGAAGGGCAAAATTCCCAAATGAGCTGATCACTGATTAACTCCTGGCTAATTTTACTTGTAAGCCATGACCCAGCTACAAAAAATGCAAGGCGCCTGCTATACAGATTTCTGGGGCAAATGCCAAATGCCAAAGTTCAGATGAGGGAACTCAGTGAAATGAGCACTGCAGATCAGTAAGATACACAGAGATTTATGAAGTACAGAGCAAACCATGCACTGAAGTGCTGACAGAGGAATAAATGGTAACTTACCTCCTGAGAGCATCTGTGAGCATTTGCAGACACATTTGTCATTATCTACGTCCTTTGTGCTAAAATCACTTCCTGGCTGGCCCATGCTACTGGTTCTTCCTGCTGTTCCACTGTATCCATTAAGGTGTATTCTGTGGAATTGGAAGGACAGAATTTTTAGCAAGTCAGCTAAGTGAGTAAAAAGCATTTATGTTATCAACAAAAAATGGCCGTAAATTATTATTGCAGGTCAGAGCTAAAGGGCAACTGTCTGTTTACAATACATCTTTGTTGTGAATAATCCATTTAAATGCTTTGTTCCAAAACAGAGTGAGCTGCCTAAGTAGGCGACAAGGTAGGAACCAAGATTATGCATTTAAAGATCAAAACAAAAGTCAAGTTTAAAACAAAAAAGAAGTCAAGTTCAAAACTAAATTTGATTTGGCCAAAAGGCGGCATCGCATGTACTGTTTGTGGAAAAAACAATCCCATGATGCATTGTGACAAGCTCTCTAAAAAAATTAAAGATAGCTGACAAAGTGGGAGAAATGTTAATTATAGATCATGCATATTTTCAATTCATGCACAATTGCAATTTATGTATACTTAAATGTGCCAATAAAAAAGTTTTATACAACCTAAATAATTTGGACTATTTTACCTAATATTTCTGTGTGCAACATATTTCAGTATAAGTATTGTGTTGTTAGCTAAGCCACACGTGTATCATCATTTCAGTGTAGTTCCCTGTGCACTTTTCATGAGAAGCCAGATTGTATGAAGAACAGAGTTGCATTTAGAATTCGTCACTTATCTATAGCTATACAAAAAGGGCAATTAGCTATTAGCTTGTTAAGGGGTCAGATAGCAACAGTTGTCCGGGGATGTTAGGACTGTTTTGTGACATGTTTTTGCATTACACAGGCCATAACTATTTCCAGATGACTAAATATTTCATTTGGAGCTGTGACAACTGTGTGCCAGTTCTCCAGAGATTTTAAGGTCAACATGAGTCTGAACCTGTGGCCGTGTTGATATGGGTGTGCACCAGATCTACAGCTTACATAGTTTCCTGTTTTATTTCAATCAAGAGAACACGCTGATGGCACACTAGATGCATGACTATATACAGCATAAATCATGTCACGTAATATGCATAAAGATGGGCATTATGGGCATTATGAGTAATTGTATATCATGATATTGCTATACATTATTGAAAATTTATTTTTGAATTTTAAGGTTTTGATTTAATATATTGTGGTAATAAATACTTTTGGATTATACAGGAAATTTTGAACTTGACTGATGCAGCCAAATAAGCTTAAACAAGATTATCATAACAAAATAAGACATTGGACACATTTGTTGAATGCAACAGGTTGTGCATAACAACATTCCTAAATTTATTTTTGTCTTGACTTTGGCACTTGCTCCAGAATGTATGGTGTATGTATGCTCACTCCATCATGTATGCTCAGATGTAAAGTACAATCCCTATCATTTGATCTTGGCACATATGCCAAGACATGATTCTGTATCATCCATGGCATAGTGTCGGTAATGAAGATTGGTGATGCCTCAATTTTTCAATTAAATGATATAGAAGGTCACTTACTCCTGATGCCGTTAGATTTTTTTGTTCAAAAGATACTACAAAATGAAAAACAAAAATAAAAATTAGCCAATAAATCCTAGATGTATATGATGATGGGATATGTGTTCTTTCAGTCAAAGAAGTAGAGTTATATTAAATAATACCCTGCCTCCTCCCAGCTTTAAAATAGCAGTGAATAGTGCCCAAGATTTTGAAGCTCCAAAAAGTGCTTCCATCCATCAATAAAGTAATCTGTATGACCTCAGTTTGTTAATGTCTACTGGAGCAAAATGATACATTTGTGAAAGTGTATTTAGTGATTGATATGTAAACATCTATATGAATAAGTACAGCCAACATGGCCGCTCACTTGCTCCTGGCATGTCTTGTGACTGCAGTGACCAACGATATTCAAAGTTATTGATGTAGAGCCAGTGTGCGGTCATTGACACTTAGAATACCTTAAGGGTAAGTAGTTTATGGGCTAATTTTTGTTTTTGGGTGGAGTAACCCTAATTGCTTTATTTTCTTTATTGTATTGTTTGTATCTGTATTGTCAGTACAATAGTACTGTATTGTCTTGTCATTGTCATTGAAATGGCAATTGAGTGTCCCCTTTAGTGGGGATTAATAAAGCAATTTACATTCCCACACCATCATACTGCTCAACTCTAGAAGAGAGTCAGTGGTTACACAAATAGCATTTTAATGTTCTTTACCTGTAGTTTTGCTTCTCTCCATCAAGTGAGAACTGATCATATTTGGAAAAGGCTGAATTCCCCTCCCAGTCCATCAGATCGATCCTTAGCACATGCTGCTTGTCTTGCGTCAACTTGGAGATGAAGTGATTTCCCAGCCAGTGTTCACCAGAGATGTCTCCAAAGCCCTGAGATGGAAACACAGACTCCATGCATCATGGCAACTTAAATTTGTCATGATAGTACAATGAAGGATGTGAGGGCCATGAAATCCCTACCATTGTGTAATTCTTCCACATTTGATGAAAATCAACAAGGCCGTTGAAGCGCTTCTGTATTACTGTCCATCCACCTCCATCTGTTTCCATGTCACAGTAGACCTGGAAACACACACAGTAAATTACTGGCAACATTTCGCCCCAGTCATTCAAAGCTCTTCTATATAAACTAAATCTCATGTCATGCCTTTCTTTCAGGATTTAACATAAACAAATAAGCTTTTTAGGCCACTTTCTCAGTACGCTGAGAAGTCTAAAAAGGATGTTGAATTGCTAGACTTCAATTACTCCTATTGAAAGGTATCTTAGGAGATTGCTGTCTGTGGGCAGGCATGTTCAGAACTAACTACAGCAAAGGCAAGTTTTGGTTTCTTGCTGTTAGGTATGAAAAGGCAACTTTGAAAGTGACTAGACTGTTTTATTTAAAATGTTGTGGCATATTATTGTAGTATTTGTTGATCTTTCACTACATTGCACCAAATTAAAAGGATAATTCACCCAAAAATGAAAATTCTTCCATCATTCACTCACACTCAAGTTATTCCAAGCCTGTATGACAAAAGAAGATATTTTGAAGAACATCCACACAATAGTGGCACCCATGACTTAAATTGTAAGGGCACAAAATAACTGAGACATTTCTCAAAATATTTTTTTTGTGTTGAACAGAAGAGAAAGTTATACGGGTTTGGAATGACATGAGGGTGAGTAAATGATCGGGGAAACATTCTATGGGCATAGTTTGTTGTACCAAATTATACCAAAACATTAGCTTTAATGGTTGATTGGTATGATATTCATTATATTCTGTTATAGCTACAGCAGAAGCATTAAACAATTTTTTTTTGAACAATGTTTTATTTTAAAGTTTGCAACTTAAATGAGGAACACCTTATGCATATCATTCAACACTTGCACATATGCACAACTGTTAATTTCAGAAGAGCAAGTGTTTTGCATGCACTCTCAATAGGAGTTTTTCTCTATACCAGCCAGCAAACTGAAATTGGTGTGACACCTCTGTGTTAAATGTTGTTATTACCTTAAATTGCTGTTTTGTATCAGGTATGGTCAATGAGTAGACCCCACTTTCTTTGTTTCCTGACTTGAAGGCTGCGGCACAATCGTTGTACTGTTCTGGGTTGTCCTGCATCATTACAGAACTGCTGCCTGAAAAAAAAAAAGATTTTTTGGTTAATTATTAAACATACAGTTCAGGGCTGTTATGCTGATTGGCCAATAGCCTTGATTTGTTCATGATTAAGCTACAGCTATGAACTCTTCACTAATATACTATTACTATCACTGTGCAGCACCCATAGCTGTTTATTTTCTGTTATGATATGTGATATGTGAATGGACCACGGTATATCTTTACACGGGACAGGTAGCATTTATTAATAATTATACCTGAATATTTATTAAAACTTTAGTTTTTAGTGTCCTTAAAATATTTTTAACATAGTAACGATTTTTAATAATAGCAGTAACATCTGAGACCGTACTGTGAATGTACTCATGGCTGAAAGGAATGCAGACACTTTGTGTCATGCCTAACACTGCCCTTCAACCGTGTCTATATTAACAATGTAGCACAGCCTCTTGTACCTTGTTGTTTAATGTTCTCTTTTGTTAAGAGCAATTAAAAGTTAGTAACAATATATTTTTTATGATTCATTGGTGTTTCATATCTTTAATGGAAAGTACCATATAGTGATTATAGACATTTAAAACATGACTTGGGCTTTGAAGTTTTATCATTCACAATTCAGAGATCTGGAGCTTTGACAAAAACAGCATGTTGTGTTTACTGTACTCTAATGATAATTGTCTTTCTCTGTGCCTGTCACACCAGCGGCTGATTTTGTCTAGCTTTTCTCCCAAACATTTGAACAGCTGCTGGTGAGATGGCATAATATTGTTTTGGGAGTCTGTTTTGTCCCAGGACCTGTGTGTGATAACTGGAACAGTGACGCAGGCGGATGGCTGCTTACCCACAGAGATGCTGTGGATCAGGTTGTTGACCGTGTTGGTGAGCTCCTGCTGCTGCTGTTTCATGGCAGAGTTATCAGAGGAGGCACGGAGCAGTTGTTGCTCCATCTCTTTTATGATGCTGGTCTGCTTCTCCACCAGGTTCTTGAGCTGTTCTTTTTCCTCCTTTAAGTTGTTCAGCTCTGCATTTCTCTTGCCCTCTATCTCCTCCACTCGCTTCTCCAGGAAGCTGAGGAGAACCAAGAGAAGAACCATTGAAAATGTTCACATTTTCTCTCAAGATTGAAGCATAGAGCTAAATGTGTGTACTTTTTAAAAATGTTTGGGATATTTAATCTTCCCCTCCACTGCAGCTCTCAAAATCCCATCCTCAAACCCATATATTTGAACTAGCATAACATGTTCAGTTACTAGAGTCAGCATACTGTTTAGCATCAAATTTTTCAAGCTTTATTGGAGAGATTATCAATAAGTAGCATCCTTTTTCTGCTTGTTTATGGTACATATGTCCTATGGCTTCTAAAACTATTTAATGGCTTCAAAAGGCTTAGGGCTACCTATGCATCTTATGGACGTGGTGCTTTATGTAGTTTTGCTGTTGTTATATGTTAAAGGTTGCATAAAGTTTCCTTGAAAGTTGTTCTTTGTTCCAACTTATGGGTTTGGAATAATGTTTAATAATAGAATTTTGGGTTAACCTGTTCCTAAATGGTTCTTTACGTGTTCTAAGCTTATTGAAAGCCCCTGTGGATAGACCAGAGTTTAGAGATTCAGGAAATGTCTTTGGAAGGGTATGTGATGGTGTTTCTTCTGAACCGCGCAATGTATAGCAAAGTATTCATTACCTGTTCTTATCGTTCAGTTTGTTAATTTCATTTATCTGCTGCAGAATTTCTTTCTCCAGTTTGCTGGTTGAAATGGAGTTCTCAAGAAGCTGACGTTCAAGTCGTGTGGTTTGATTAATTACCTAAAGATGAAGAAAGACATGGTGTTTCCCACAGAAAGCCTTTCAGATAAGACTCTGTTTTAATTGCTTTAGCCTTGAAAAGATTTGTTATTATGTGAACTGTTTGGCAAGAACTAAACTGCTGACTGGTTATATAATGACATGCACAAAATGCACTTCATAACTTTCAAGATTCTTTAAAGATACACTACTTAAATTTCACTTTCATTAAATCAGACTGTAAAGATATTGTTTGTCTTCCACTTGTATGTTTTATTACTTAAAGCATTCCTAAAGGAATAGTTCACCCAAAAATCATTTACTGTAATCCTCATGCCATCTCAGATGTGTATGACACAGATACATTTTTCTGTAGGTCCTTATAATATAAGGGGTTTATGACATTTAGTTATGATGCATGCAAGAACCAATGAGATTTGTTTTGATATGAGCAGTGAAAACGTGTTTCGTTTTATTTTGAGGTCGAAACGTTTGCGTTTGGCGTTTGGCTTTAATAGACTTCAAAGAGTGAACTCATTTTTGTTCACTGAAATAGTATGTACTACTTTTATAGTGGCTGCATGTGCTTTTTAGATTATTCATATTTTGAGATCTCTTCCCTTGGATTATATGGATGTACAGAATACAGGAATGCATGACTTTTTTAAATTCTGTTGAGAAAACACATAAATGTCACCAAAATGTATTATTGCTCAACTGAGAAATGAAGGCAAATACATCAAATAATTCTTTGGATAAACTATTTCTTTAAGCACTCATAGATGTTAAATCCAAGACAGACTTTATAACAAATCCCTACAGACAACGCCATATAAAATAAAACAACAGAAGTGCTTTGATAGTTTGTTTAAAGCTTAGACTGTTCATTCACTTGATGACAATTTACACATAGTTGGTATGTCTAAAAGTCTGTTTTTGCCACAGGAAAGAAATGGGACAGTCAGATTCCATTCAGGGGCAAAGCATGTTGAGTAGGATATTCACATAAACATGCTTATCATATTCTGAGTTGGAATGTCACCTCTGGAGGAACCGTTTAAGGAACTGAACTCAGCAAAATCTCTGCGAGTGAATTTAAATGGCTTTGTTGTGGATCTTTTTAACATGATAGCATTGGACAGACAGGGCTTGAGAACAAAGAAAAACCTGATTTAACAAGAGTAAATTACTTTGTTGAAATCATCTGCCTCTGTGGGCCTGCTTCTGACACAAAGGCCTTCTAAGGTCATGCAGTAGAATTATGCAGCAACACTGCCTTTCTTCTTTACAGAGAATAAAGTCTGATAATGCATATGTGTGGCACACTGAGTTGCTGCCTGTGTAGCTCAGTCTAAAGCCATCACTTCTGAGGTTAGGTAGGCATTGTCTATGTTGGCAGTTGACAGCAAGGTGGCTTACTTGGTCTGAATCAAAGACAGTCATATACTAAACTAACGGCCTCACCTGTGCTTCAACGGTTGTGATTTTTCTTGTTTGCTCTGCTGTTTGACTCAGGAGGCTGGTCCCAATCTTGATCATGGTGACTGTGTGGTTTTGCACAGCGTCGTGTTGGATTTGGGCCATGTCTTGTTTGAGATTATCCTGAATGTAGTTCTCCAGCTGTGGAAGGAATCAGATGTGGAGTGTGAGTAAGTGAAGGGCTTGTATGAGAGCTAATGATGTCACTGTTGCACATCTGTCTGTTTTCTATATGTCTATGGTCATGCAAGAGAGTGGTGTGCTGCTGCTGTATTTAGTTGCTGAAGGTAAGTTTTGCAGGTGGAGGTAATTTCTGCCACATATTTTTTTAGTTATGAATATAGAAAATACAGCTTCTAACCTCTAAAATGTTAACAGGAAGTTGCAATCCAAAATCCACTAATTCAAGTTTTTAAGCAACAGTCAAAGTTTTTTAAAAAATAAATAACTTTCTGTGATTTAAGGTTATCTTGAGCTTTATTTTCATGATAAAGGACCTTGGTCCTTTCATCCACACAAAAATGAAAATTGTGTCATCATTTAATTACCCTCATGTCAAACCCACAAGGCTTTCTTTTATATCTGGGTAAAACAGATTTATTTATTCTGAGTTGTGGTTTTCCATATAATTAAAGTGGATTTGGATTTTCACTGCGGGTGACCCAAAAAATAATGTATGGGCTACTTTTGTGTATTAAATTTAAGGTCTTCTGATGTCATATGTCAGACCAAAAGTGAATTTGTTATTCTTTAAAGAATCTTTTTCGTTTTTAATCATCATCTTTTTTGCTCAACTCTTATTTGCACTTATGCATATTCATGTTTAAATTAATTTAACAAGCAAAACCAATGGCATTAGTGGTCTTGGCATCAAACCTGACTTCTTATGTGGAATATTTGAATATATGTGACTAGGAAAAGCTTTCAGAGCTGTGGAGGGGAGAGGATTTTTAGACCTCATATATGACAGTGTGTTTCATGCAAAACTATTGTATAGCCTTGTAGCATTAAAGCATATTAAACCACTTTTATTGTGATTTTTTGGCAGGTAAAATCACAGTTCACCTTCATTGTGTGGAAAACAGCATCTTGAGCATTCTAAACTTGTGTTTCACAGATAAAAGTAAGTCATAGTTTTGGGGCAACAGGAAAGTGACAGAATAAAATAATGACAGAATTAAAAATTTTGCATGAACTAAAATTCTAAATGGATGAGTGGCTAGAATTTTGAAACAAGAGTTATTGAGTATGCTGACAGATTTGCTACGGTCCACTGAGTTTACGGCACATTATAATGGAGCAATTATTTCTGGCGTCAATCACGACCCCTTTCAAGTAGCAGATCATGTCTAGCTGTCAATTGCCATAATAATCACCACTTTGTGAAAATATGTGAACCTGGAAGATAGTTCTTCCCTTTATAGCAGATGTTGAGCAAGCAGTTTGTTGTTAAGCTTTTCAACATAAACTTCAACATACACGCAGGTGGTCATTTGAAAAATGACTCTTGTTTGGAATAGTTGACTATGGCACTGTGAAGATGTTTGGAAATTGTTCCTGAACCTGAAACTCGAGTGCTACAGTAGATTTTAATAAGTTGTAATAAAAAAGCAGAAAATAGGCCAGTTGCTGTGCCATCTCGGTCTCAGCAGTGTTGAGTGCAAATCCAATCTGTATGTTGGTTTCCTGTATTGAGTTCCTGAACAGTAGACGAGTCAAACAAACAGGATGGAAATGATGAGTGACGAGTTGCATCCTCAATGAAAACATTTCTAGAATGCCGAACGGAAAGAGAAATTCAAAGTGTCTTTGGCTTATTACTCACTCTGTTTGTTTCCTAAGGCCGGAAGACCATTTTACTACAACCGCCCTGTTTGAATATTTTTAACTTACAGTGACAACTTCTGTAATCAGGTTAATAGTGTTTGTCTTCCTCTCCCGAATCCGTCATGTGTGTTTTGCAGGACACAGCTCACGTGAAGGGTGTCATGATGTATCATCGGAACTGAGCAGGACATTCCATTGATGCTTTATCATCCAATCAGTTGTTTACTCCTGCTTCAAAGAATCCAACTAGATGCATTGTTTGTTCTGTTTATCCACACAGAAGTGCAGCCACATAATAGTACATTTTACCGGCACATATAAAAAGTGTTTAGGCTACTTATAAACGAGATCTGACTATAGTGTGAGATTTTTGCAGTGGAATTAGTCACATTAAGAGGTAATGGTTTTTTTTAGACTTAGACTTCTTAGACTTCACTGCTATGGGGGAAAGATGATAAAATGGAATATTGTTCTTTTACTGCCAAGAGGATGTGACAATCCACTTAAAGACCCTATATGATCAAATACAAGGTTGTTTTAACATTTTTTAAAGATTTTAACAATTTTTTTTTGAAAAATGCAAGGTGTTTCTAGCATTTTCCAAATATTGACTTTTAGGAAAATATATTGGGGAATATATATATAGGGAATATTGACCCAATGCCATTAGAGCTGACAGTGCATTATACTAAATGCTTGCTCTAATACTATGCATTTTAAACTGAATTTGAATTCTGATAAATTTTATCTGATGACAGCCAGAACTTTCTCTATAAATGAAACTGATGTGTGCCTCTTGTCTTTCATGTTCATTCTGACCACCTGTCTCTTTTTTTTAATGATTCACTCATTAGCCCAACATGTGTAATACTGTAGTGTTGTCTTGAATTAGTAGAATTACCATCTTTAAGAATCAGTACCGTAGGTTTATTTTGCATTTTGGTTACTTGAATACTGCTAGCACACAGATTTCAACAAATCAGAGGTATCCGGTTTGCAAACTGGCTCATTTTCAACCAACTTCTAAGCTGAACTTGAACCAAAGCCAAAATTTGACTTTCATTACAGTCTGGTCAATCTTATTGGTTACAGTTTAGAGCAATGGTCTTTTCTTCAGTGTGGGCTAATGTAATCCAGTTCTTGGAATTTGTTGAAAGAAGCTCTGGTCAGTTTATATAATGAAATTTGTTTGACTGCCCCTTCATCTTCCTTGTCTCACTGATGGCATTGAAGGGAATGACGTTTATTCCTTTACACCTAAGCATTCAATGCTGTTTCCTGATTTGAAGCTGCTTGAGTTAACTGATTACATTGTTCCATTGTGAGAAAAGCACACTGAAGTCATTGCGTTCTCTGGCTTTTAGGCTGTTTTCAAACTTGCTCCAAAACCATTTCCACCCCCTTTCTCTTTGATTCTGCAGGACTTTTTTTACATTGCACTGATTGGTTTGAAATGGTGTTAACTTTACGTTGTTAACGCCTGTATATTCAGCAGCTATTTGCTGTAGCTAGGTAACAGTTCAAGATAAACGCTGTGTTAGAGAAGTTTTTGTTTTCTTTAAAATCACCCTTAAAAGACTTTACGTGCACCAATTGGTACTTGTGCCTGTCTGGATAAATTTTAGAAACTCTTCTAAAAAAAGTATTATAGAGGCAAGCAGCAATGAAAAATCCTTTATAGTCTATTAAGAGTTATAACAAGTTTTTGTCCGGTAAACTGGAGTCTATAAAAATATGACCATTTAGCAAGACCTGACTTAGTGTGGCTTGCTGGTGTGCACCTGAGTTTGGACAGATGTGTATACAGTGATGTAAAAGAGGAACGTACCTTTTGCAGCCATTGTGTGTTGTTCTCCATGATAGTCTCTAGTTGTTCCAGTCTTTGGACTGAGCTGTCATAGTCAACCAGGTCATCACGCTGAACTTGGTTGGTGTAGGTGCTTGATGGGCCTCCACAGTTCTGCGGTTCTGGCAGCAGAAAGGTGTAAGTACATGGCCCGTTCTGAATCTGGTATTGTTTCTTTTCTGTCAATTCTGAATTTGTCGTAAATCCTTCCCCAAAACTAAGGCAATAACTTAAAACACAAAACCTAAACAGTATCCCAGTCTTCATCATTTTCATTTTTAAAGTCTTTAAAATTATTTGTTTAAGCAGTGAAAGTAAGTTTCTTCCTTGTTCTTCCTTCTTGGATCTCTAGATGTTGGAAGAATGCGGACTGGAGGTCTTTAGGTCCATTCAATTCTCCCTGTCTAGGATTGTGCTCCCGCACTGTGTGTGAGCTTCATTTATATGCCATCAAGAGCAGTAGGAGGAGACAGTGTCACAGAGGCACTTGTAGAGTGTCATTCGCTCCCAGGCTGCTTGTACTCACCCCTTATCAGTCTAACAGGCTGTGTTCTTAACAGAGTCCTCTGTGCAGGACTGAGACTCCTCCCATGACCTGTGGCTGCCGGTTAAGAAGAGCTGCTAGAATAGAGCAGCGTGAAGAGCTCTCAAACCAGACAGGAGCTCTGAAGCTCTAATTAAATACTTGGTGGACGCTCCCTCTGGCCTGCATCTGCTCTGAAGAAAGCCAAGACAGTGGGTCAGGCCGGCGGGAGAGAACGGGCAACAATGTCCGTATTTGTGTTTTTCTTGAAGGCTCAAATAAGCTGTTCAGGATGCAGCTGTATAGTTCAAGTAATGCCGCTTCAGCAATGTCCATGTCACACCATATGACTGTATGTCCAGATGTGGTCTTGTTTTATCCTCTTTTGCATTGCTTTTGCCCTTGCATATTCTTTCCTTCAAAGCACATTTCCTGTCCAAAAAGTCTGAGTTCACTTTTTTTATTTAAACCTGGAAGTAAACAAGTTTTAATGGTGTCAAATGAATAAGAAACCATTTAGATTCTAGATCATCAGTTAAATGTAATTACAATCTAAGTACTTTTGTGATCATTAACTCCTTTTAAGCAAATGGACACATTTCCTTGCTTGTCATTGAAACATAAAAAAACACATTTTTTACACAAACTGGAGACTGGAGTCCATTAAAGCAAAGGGAGACATGCAAAATATTAAAAAAAGTTTGAAATTTATGGATATTTTTGAAATATCCATGAAAAGCAGTTTGTTTATAGAAGTATCTGGCTCTCTTTCAGAGGACATTTGTAAAAACCCTTCCCATGTCATTTTAATATGATTCCTGAAATCCATTATTGCAGCAGCTAAAAATATTCATCCTTAAGTTCTCATATTGTTAGATACACTCATCCTCTGATGTATTTCTTAAGGTCATATGGCTTTTCTTGGAAGCGAGCAGTGGTTGATGGTGTTTTGATGTTTGTTTTGTTGGTTGTTCATGGTTTCAGATGTTTGTCTTATTAGTACTACTTACTACTTAGTATATACTCAGTATTACTTATTAGTACAGCTGCGTTAAAGTGTTCAATTTTATATTTATAAAAAAGCAGTAGCAGAAGGTGCTTAAATTGTTCTAATGTTATCCTTGTTTACACCTTATTTCAGTAGATGTTAAAATGATGATGTTTGTTGAACTAAAAAAAAGACCCAAAATGTGGAGACTGTCATTTTAATTTTATGAAAATTTGCTATTAAAAATAGGTTTGGGTCTGGAAGAATTACGTCATAATTTTTTATCATTGCGTTTTTCTTCCACATTAAACCTAAATATTCAATACAAGATTTTCAGTGTTGTCTCAGACCTTTGGAGCTCACTGCATTTTTGGGGTCCACATAATTATGAACATGAATTATGGTTTTTATTTATTTCTAAATTAGAATTAATTTCTAGTTGATTTGGTCTGTTAATATTGAATATTTTGGTTTATAATAGTAATATTGTAAGGCAGATGTATTAGCTCAGTTCCTCCTGGCAGATGACAATGCAATGTATTGGCCTGAAAAGCTGACAAGGAAGGGGATGGCAGGTGTTGTGGGAGGAAATAATTCCGCTCAGAGGATGTTTTGTCTGTTAACCCCTTGGGTGTCTCCTCTGCTTGGAGATCATGTGTTCTTGTCGTCACATCCATTGACACCTGAGAGAACATTGCTTCATGATGACCATCAAAGCTTCTGTTCGCTCAGAAGTGCGTCACGTTTTTTTCTGGAATTGCACCGGAACAAACATGGCATTTTTGTGTTTTGACAAATATCAGGTTATTTGGCAAACCAAAGGTTTAGCAGTAACAAATAGCATGAATTATGCCTTCAACTTTCACTTACAGTTTATGTATTTGGCAGATGCTGTAATACAGATATTGTACTGATTACCTGTAAGCAGACACATTTATTTTGTTTATCGTTGACGTAGAAGTTATAAATATGATGAGTCCTACGTATCTCTCCTGCCCCTTGTGTCCCTTCACTTATAAATTATTTTGGCTCATTTCATTATGATTTACCTCTACCAATAAGAGTGCTGTCAGCTCCACTTTATCCATTGTACCACATGTAAATTCATTCCACATTCACAGTCAGTGCGGAGACTGAAGCAGAGGATTGTCGCTCAGGTGCAAGAGCTAATCACCTTTCCGCATTACATGCGTGGGAGGGCTTCTGTTTGTTGATTATTTTATGTCACAAGGAAGTTGCAGGAGGAAGGAAATTACACAATGTCCTTATTTTTCTTAAACAGAGTTTACAACATGCAACAGCTCTGTCCCTTTTATTCTGGTGAGGGGATTTCTTCCTTTCATTACACAAGAGACCTGCTTACTTTGTGAAAAACATTTTTAATGAAACAGTAATACTGGAAACTGTTCCATTGATGCATGGAAAGAAAAACATATTAATTTTTTTACTCCAAAGCAAGAATATTTATTCTGAGTTAGTTATATACAGTGCAGGTATGTAAAAGGTATGTTTTGTTTCTTCATTCTTTATTTTTAATAATTTTATCATTTTAAAATATTAACAAAGTGAAGAAAACAACTAGGAACAACAAGGAACTATGGGAAAATATCTAATTAGAACTCAAAAATTGTATATTTAAGCTTTGTCCAGGTACGCAGCTTTAGCCAAGAGAACAGCTCTGCACGCTCTGATCATTTTCTCAGTCAGCTTCATGGGGTGCTTGTCTGGGATGCTTTGTAAACAGTATTAAAGGAGTTGCCATATTTATGAGCCATTTGTTGGCTACATTTCTTTCACCACAATCTTCACATATAAAAATGTATCCATAAGCAACACCATATAACCATTGTAGTAACTGTATTACAATAACATGGTAGTACCACCTGTCACCATACCACCTACAAACCACCTATCACCATAATCACTGTACCATAGTATGAACACAATATGTTTTTGTAAGAGTAAATAAAAAATTCTTGTAGAATTATGGGTCACAGGTTTGAATGGTTAATAGGGGCATCAATGGATTAAGTTCATTGATGTTATATCACTCTGTACCACATTCCTTCAGTTCTGAACTTTTTACCTTCATCTATGTCAATTACGTTTTTAAGGTTGTGTCTGAATTGGTTGAACACTTCAAAACTATGTCCTGACATCCGTTCAGCCAGTTCGTATTTTGTTTAGCTGGTTGCCACACTTGAAATCCTGCTTCAGGCATATTTGTAAAACAGAGCAGATTGTCTCTTTCAGCCTTGTCACTGACCCATGGCAGTCATGGAGCACACTCCAGAGTTTCCACCACAAAGCACACTCAACAGTGATGTGAATGTGTGTCTTGCCAGCATTCTAGCTATTAGTGTGCACCATTGAGAGCACTTGGACAGAGAGAATAGGCCGTTCAGATTGGAGCCCTGGGAGCTCAGATGAGGCGCAGAAGTTGCCATTATGTGCAATCTTTGATGTATTACCCTGATCAACTGCAAACTGTGAATGTCACAAGACCTTTGTCATGCTCATATACCCAACACAATGAAGTTCCCATCATTCCCATCATGCAGCGGTAAGAGTGGAGGGTGTACCGCCTCCTGATTGTCACACAACATTTTGAAGCTTAACTCGTTCCTGGATAATTTTTGATAGGGGTTTGTAATGTCTCTGACAATAGAAACTTAATGCAGCCATTACCATATTTAATAATTTATTACTTACCAGTAAAGATTAACTTTGACAGGTTTTTTTTTGTATTTTTGTATAACCCTGCTATAAAGAAACCAGCCTGCATAGATACATGGGCTACATGAATTATTCCCTTTAACCACCCTCACACAACAACAACCCTCCTTTTTCCAGGGAATATGAAGGTTATAAAATACTTTGCAAAAAGCACATCAGGTGTACTTAGGTTATCTCTCTTCTTGCAGATATGCCGACTACAGCAGCATCTGTCAGCTGGGGAGCATCAGCAAGACCTGTTCCAGGGTCAGCCTACAATGTTTGTGTCTCCACACTCGCAGCCCCCCTGCAGCAGCCTGACTGAGCTCATTCAGCTGTGTGGAGGAACTGTATGCCGGAGTGTGCGGCAGGCAGGGATCTGCATTGGAGAGTATAAGGGCAAGAAACCAGAGGAGAGTTGCAGTCTTTCCGAACAGTGGGTTTTAGGTAAGATGACAGTGATGAGGAAGAAATTATTATTCATTATTCCAAATATACCACAATTAAAATTCACACATGCAGCAAAATGTTGAATAAGGATTTAACAGAACCATTGGCTGTGTCTGGAATGAAATATGGCCTTTTTTTTATTAATATGTGAAGCAGGGTTAACTATGCAACAGTAACCATTTCAAACAATGGTATGCTACGTTGTTATTATGACCTCATTACTTCATTAAACGTGTGATGTACAATTATCATTATAGAAATAGAAACTCTTTACATTTTAATAAAATGTCTTAACTCTTGAAAGTCTAATTAATGAATCAAGAATATGTTAAAAATCATGCGTAACTTTCACAGATACAATTATTGGCTCACTAGTCCCAGTGTCGCAATATAGTATTTCATGGGGTATGTTGTGTTGTTTACTGCACATTTTTGCAAATCAGGTAGATCATCCAGGTGCTTACAAAACATTTGTATAGTAGGCACAACATAAACGATAAACCCTGCAGAAATGGTAAGAGTAGTTTGGTAGTATACTATTCTAAACAGCTCTGCAAAAAGCCTTATACTGTAGTGTCCTCTAGATGGTTTTAACAATTTTTTCTCTTTATATTCCAGACTGTGTCACACATCTTACACTACTTCCATATAAAAACTATCTCTTGGAATGAAGGATCCCAGGAATGTGATATTCTTGTAGGTGCAAGTATGCAGTGTATAGGTATTGTTATTGCAAACCTAAAAGTAGAGTTGTTTTTGTAATTGTCATGCTATTCGTACAATGTCTTAAGTGCTGTGTTTTTAACAGGTTATTTAATAAAGCTGTCTACAAACTGTGAAACATGCCTCATGTACATATTAGCTGAATTACAATGAATGGATTATACATTGCAGATAGCAGGACATCACTACAAATCTATGGAGGGTGGAAAATGATGTGTGTGTGTGTATGTACATATATGTATGTGTGTGTGTATATATATATATATATATATATACACACACACAAGGTGGGCGGTCCTGAGCTCTCTCAGTGCAAGATTGGTTAAACAGGATTTTTGCAGCTCTACTACTAGTCTAAATCTGAACTAAACCATCTGTTAATTCTTCAGAAAGTTTGTTTGTTTTTAGTTGGTAGCTTGTTTGTAACATTCTGGTGTGTATGCAGGGTTATTAGCGCTGTTTTCCGCACTATTATTTTGTCTCATTTAATAAAAACTGACTGTTGTAACAAAGGCAAAGTCTTGGCTCATAATATTAATTAAGCTGCCTTACCAGACGCTTTTGAAAGATTATTATGCAATTTTAGTCTTAATTAATATTTAGAAACCAAGAGATGTTTTGCTTTTAAAAGCTTTATACTAGCTATGTGCTGTAGGTGGATTGGTGAAAATCTTTTTGCAGGTCCCCGCAGCGCGCACGTGCTAGAACTACAGAGAGGCGTCGTGCTCGCCTTAGCAACCGTCACCAACCCGGAAGTCGCAGTGCAGCCAATCAGCGATCAGAATACAGACACGTGGCTAATGATACTGCAATATGGAGGCCGTGAAAGGCGTGTGTGACTTTGGGAGTAAGAAATGTGGCCGGTTATGATAATAAGATAACGCGATTTTTTAATGTGTTGTTAGGGCATTCACTAAAGGGCATTAAAATTGAACTCAATGTCTGGATCAGATTTGTAGCAAGCGAATTTCCTCTGGAAGGTAAAGCATTCACTGACATCTAATTCTGGTCTTTTTTTAATATACACCAGGACAGTAAAGTAGTGCATAATGCGACAGCACTGTTTCTATTTGTTCGCTTGAAAGCCTTTATAAATTGTCTTATATCAGACTATAATCACACTTATGGAAATGATCTGATTTCATTGACAGGAGTGTCATGATTAAACCTGAAGGAAATTTCCGGAAGAAGAGCAGCGTGAAATTTAACAAACTTTTCCCCTTCCTGGTCGAATCGCGTTTGGTAGTTTAAATCAGATTGAATTGGGCAACACGAGCAGTACATTTTAAGGAGGGTTACCGTGCACGCCGAGTTAGATAAAGTTTCATCCTTGCAGAAATCAGATTTATTGGTATCATTTAAGTCTTTAGTAAAAATGCTTCTGTCTCTGGTCGTGCATACGTACTCGTTGCGGTACTGGCTCCCGGCGGCGGTCATGCTGGGAACCGCGCCGGCTTACCTGCTATCCTGGAGCGCCTGGAAGCTGCTGTCTATTTTCTTACCCTCCAAACTGTACCACAGTGTGGACGACCGTGTGTACTCAGTCTATCAGAGCATGGTCCTGTTCTTCTTTGAAAATTACACGGGCGTGGAGGTCAGTGTGTGTTTTAAAACTGCGTTTACTGTACTTTGTTCTTCTAGATGTAAGTTGTTGTGTTGGACAAAGTAAAATATGGACTGTTTATGAAAGCTTGATGCTTTTATTAATTTAGGTGTGTCGTCATCGTGTCAGAATTCAGAACTTAAAACCTTGTGTAGAATAAATGTATAAAGTAATCTACAGTACATATTTTTTGATAATATTGAATTACAATGTGATACTTATTGAATCCATGTTGTCCAATGTGTTGTGAAATAAGTGGTTCATAAAGTGTTGTGTACAGTATTTGATGATTGGTTAGACATGATGTACAGTAAGAATGTAATGTACAGAATCTTTCTGTAATTAATGAAAGTAATTACAAAGTGTAACCTGTTTTTTATTGATCTCAGACAGACTAACTGCAGCTACTTGAATCTTACTGCTAATGTTGCTTTGGTTTTCTCATACCTCAGCTGGACAGATCACTCAGGAGAAAAGCTGTTATCATTGCAGACCCTTTGCTAATGGCTGCCATTCAACAAATATTGAAAGCAAAAACCATGTCCAGATTACACCCTGTTTTTTTGCTGAAAAAGTTAAACTAGGATCAGTATGATTGTATGCATGGTGACATTATTTTCATGACAATTAATTTTGTCGAACAATGTTAAATGTTCTCAGAGGTGTGAAAAAGGTGTGAAAAGCTGCTTGGTCACATTCACACTCTTCTGCTATGAAGTAGCTATAATACACTATATTGCCAAAAGTATTCGCTCACCCATCCAAATAATTGAATTCAGGTGTTCCAATCACTTCCATGGCCACAGGTGTATAAAATGAAGCACCTAGGCATGCAGACTGCTTCTACACACATTTGTGAAAGAATGGGCCGCTCTCAGGAGCTCAGTGAATTCCAGCGTGGTACTGTGATAGGATGCCACCTGTGCAACAAGTCGTGATATTTCCTCATTACTAAATATTCCACAGTCAACTGTCAGTGGTATTATAACAAAGTGGAAGTGATTAGGAATGACAGCAACTCAGCC
>JAZGTI010009282.1:0-19059 GCA_036877585.1 Botia kubotai | reverse complement strand
GAAGGAGGGGTGGAGAGAGAGGAGGTGCTACTTCCACTACTGTGGCCACCAGACAGGGGATCCTGAGAGAAAGAGAGAGACAGAAAGCACAAGAGCATGAGAGAGAGAGAGAAAGAGAGAGACAGACAGAAAGCACAAGAGAATGAGAGAGAGAAAGAAAGAAAGAAAGAAAGACAGACAGAAAGCACAAGAGCATGAGAGAGAGAGAGAGAGAGAGAGAAAGAGAGAGCACCAGAGCATGAGAGAGAGAGAGAGAGAGAAAGAGAGAGCACCAGAGCATGAGAGAGAGAGAGAGCACAAAAGCATGAGAGAGAGTGAGAAAGCACCAGAGTATGAGAGAGAGAGAAAAGAGCAAAAGAAAAAAGAAAGACAGAATCAGAGAAAGAGCGAGAGAGCGAGAGAGAGAGAGAGAGAGAGAGAGAGAGAGAAAATCACGTGAGATGCCTCGTTTACCCGTTCAACCAATTAACACAATTGTCCACAAATGTAATTAAATACATCATACAGAACACATCACTTAACATTAAACAGTCACCACTCAATCTCGTAAATCTACATCATTAGAACGTTACACTGTAACTGTGTTACATAACACTAAAACACACAATGAACACTATGTACAGATATACATAACACGTGACTCAACTAAAGAGGCACTCAGTCCCAGCAGATGGCATCTGCAGAGCAGGGCTAGAGGAAGTTACCTGGGTGGGCAAGGGTTGAGAGGAGTCTGTTAAAACACTGCTGCCTAGCTGAATGTTCTTGCTGTGCAGCATGTCTGGAGGAGAGAGAGATTTCGCAATTTGACATGAATGTGAAGACCAGATTAGCTAGAGTTGAGCTGGGAGAGGAGATCCGTGAGCAGAACAGAGGGGAGGAGAGGTGGTCAAATGGGTGTGTGCGTGTAGAGGTCGGGGTATACTTCGTCTTTCCGTGCGGCGCTATATCTAAACCTTACACTCCATCGTTCATGTCCATTGTGATCACTCAGACCCTTGCGTTAATGGACAGAAGATGGGACACAGGCAGCTGGCAGCTTACGCCAAACATGCTAGCACGAGACGTAGCCGACAACGGACAGCCGAAGTATACTTGGGCTTCAGGGAGTGCGGCGAGAGATGGGCTCATGGGTGAGAGGTGTGTGTACATGTTTAAACCTGGATCGGGGGTATTAAGGGGCGGGATTAGACTGATGATCGAGATGTTAAGCCTGTATACAGGCATGTTACTGTGCCGTGTCAGAACCGTATGGGTAAGTGAAGGGCAGAGGGTAGCAGAGGCAGCGTGTGTGTCTAACCTGTGTGAGTGTTGCTGGGGTATAGAGGAGAAGAGGCAGTGGTAGCTGTGGTGCTCGCGGGGGTGAAAGGCACGGAGAGCTGAGCGCTCAGGATCTGCAGTCTTTCCTTCTTCATGGTGAGAGTTCGGATCTGTTCCTCCAGACGTCTGTTCTCCACCTGCAGCTGGTGAAGGGACTTCAGCATTCCCAGCACTGAATGCAGAAACACACACCACATTCTCTCATTATTTGCGTTGCTCTTGGCAACACCTGTTATGGGGTTGCCACATGGGTCAAAGTTCATGAAACACATTTTTGAATTGTTCGCAAACACATTCCTTCCAGAAATCACACATTAAATTGAACGCAACCAATGACACAAAATGGTTTTACGAGTAACTTGTACAGAAATCTGTGTAAAATGATCAAAAACACCAAGATGCCATTTTATAAACGTGGTATATATACAGTGATATACAGCCATATACAGTGTTCCTGTAGCTCAATTAGTAGAGCATTGTGTTAGCAGTGCAGAGGTTGTGGGTTTGATTCCCAAGGAACACACACTGATAAACAATATAAACACTGTATAACTTCAATGCACTTTGGATAAAAGCATCTGCCAAATGCATAAATGTCTGTTGGGGGACCGTCAAGTGTTAGCAAATACGGCAGCAGTAAACCCAATACTGCAAGAGCAAAAACTACATCTACACCTGCAGGCGTGCAGACCTGCAGATCAAGACCTCCAGAAGGAACTACAACGGCAGACTTCCGCTCTCTCCCGTGCAGTTTAACAGCCACCTTTAAGCCCTGATCAGGGGCCAGCAACCCCTACCGAAATGCAAACCAGATGCACTGTCAGCAAAACCGCAATACTGGTCTCATATCAGTGACAAACAGCAAGTTCTCTCCACGGCTAAAGAAAACACAACTGCCCTACGACTTCCTGTTCGGGTCTCTCCGTGTTTTTTGTAAGACTTCCCTTGATGCCGAAAGACTCTCAAACATAACAGAAACAGCTGCCGCTCGTTCACACAATCCTGATGATATGAACAGACCTGCTGCTACCTCCAGTCTAGTTTTACTTACACCAACCTGATTATCCCCAAAACTTCTGATTTTACATAGCAGCTGCACACAGACAAAACTGACAGGTAATGAAGCTTTGGTAAATACAAGCTTTGGTAAATACTTTTGTTGTGAATACTGTGATAAATACAATTAACCAATCAACGATTAACATTCTGAGAACAGATGTAATTACAGACTTCAAACTTTAGGCATACTATGTGATTGACGTACAGTTTAATACGGTTTATTCTGACATGTAATTACTCTTTTGGATTGAATGTTTTGAGGGAAAGGTTGATCTAAGGTTGTCGCTGGAAACCCTCTCAGACTATGAACCAATTACAGAAATGAAAAGCTAATTTTCAAATTTTCGGAGGAAATCAGAGTGGCGCTTTCCGCATGCCAGAGTGTTGTGGGTAAGTTATCCCTTACAAGTCTTTATTAACAGCAAACCTCTCCTCAACAAACCTGCACAACTTGATGCAACATTCATAACCTTAGCTTCAACCTGAGGGGTGGAGTTATGCTCTGAAATTACAAATATTTGAGGTTAGGGTTGCTCAGATCACTTACCCCATGTATACGCAACAGGAATATCGAGATACTTACCTTGTTATGCTTCTAATACCTAATAGAATATCACCAATACAACCACCCATCATCATACAACCACCCAGCCAACAGTTATGGTATACTGACAATCCCACAATCCTTTGCAGGTTTACACTCAGAACCACAGCAGTAGCATCAGCCATCATGTAGAACTTAAGCTGCTCTCTCTGACCCCATAGCTCAACATTCACAGCAAGATCAACATAATGACCACCAAACAGGGCAGAGTGTATGCAAGCACTATGCAACATTGTGTGTGTGTGTGTGTGTGTTTTTTTCTCACCATCTCCCTGTGATCCCTGCTGTAGGAGGAACTGTTGTCCTTCATTCCATTGTCTCTCCAGCAGCTGGTCGATGCTGGTGGCCACAGGGGGCAGTGAATCCGTACCAGAGCCGAGCCCTGGAACCAACGGACCTGACGAGTCATATCGGATATGCAGCCCACTTAACGGAGACCTAGGATCATTTACAGAAAACAAGTGAGACACGATCCATTTACAATCCGTTTTTCCTGACATTTAAGTGGCAGAAAGTGGCACTAGCAACAGCAGAATCATGAATTTGAATACCCGATTTGAATATATGCATTTAACATTCCACGAATAGGAATGTTAAATGCATATCTTAAATGCACTGTAAGTACCTTATGATGAAGTTGTCTGCCTAATGCATAATACATAAATGTAAATGTATAACACGAGAATCATAGTAGAAAGAGAGACCCATTTATTATATAATCATAAGTAGTGAAGTATTTTATAACTATTCAGCGAAGCGTCACATAGTGGTGGAGCACAGGGGTGTAACAATATTCAAAACTGAACCGAAAAAGTATACACTACTCACGGTATGTACCGTAGTACTCTCATGGTGTACCAAACGCCCACCCCATGCTGCCTTGACCCAGCCCTATTATTATATCAACCCACTATTGAGGTTAACCTTACTTTACCTTGTCACAAACCTAAGTTTTCTTCCTTGACATTTGACTAAATAGCAATTAGTACAACTAATGAGAGCTCTTTTTTTTTTATTGAAATATTATACAACAGAGACGAAAATTCGGTGTGGATGGCGGGAATTCTGCATAGTTTTTATCTTTCCCAGAAGTTTCGTGTTAATAATTCCAAGATGTTCCTGCGAACATTTATGAACTTGTGAAATAAACATACATAGATCAACAAATCAAATAAATACTTAACGTAGATTGCCGTGTAAAGCTGCTGATAGCTTTAAAGTGTCTTTAACATGCTGTACATATGATGTTCCTCATAGATAAATGATGAAATTATAAAAACACAACTATGGTGAGCCTTGACAAAGTAAGTTTAATTAACTGCAATGAAGTTATGAACGGCATACTTCTGCAAGTATATTCCAAAAACAACGACTGCATAGTATGACATAGGCCTTTGGCTGGTTTACTGGAGGGTTTGCATGGCACTGTTCTTTGTTAAACTGCTTTGAAATACTACGTATAACAAAAAAATCACTTCGCAAAAACACTGAATTGAGCAAAGTAGCTCCTCCTAAAAATGCAGTGATAGTTCCCCCCATATGTGCTTCCGATGGGTGGAATTTCCCTGTACACTAACGTTACTGTCTTTAAGTATTATTATTATTAAGTTAAAAGTGAATCTAATGTTATTTAGCATTGCTGGTGCCATGCCATGAGCCCTGTCCCCACAGCAAACAGAACTGAACCGTGGCTTCAAAACTGTGATATGAAGCAAACCGACCCCTAAAAGCACTTGTATAAAAGCCCTGTTTTTTCCATGCCATAAACGGTCCGTTTTCACTTACAAACACTCACTAGACTGCTGTACGATCAACAATGTTTTCTGAACTCCCGGTCTGGCAAAGTAAAGACAAACAGTAAGGCGTTCACAGTTTTTGTGCGAAGCCGTCTGTTGAGAAAGCCCGGGCCAGCGCGCAAGTCTGACACCATAAATCTCAGCGCTCTCTTGTTTGGACAGACAGCGATCTGTGTTATTATGAATGCATCCAGCTCTGGGCTCTACATCAGGGGCTCCGGGGCGAATGCCAATCCATCCCGGGGTAATTACAGCTGGGCTGAGATCGGCTCCATAAGACAATAAATCTTCACAACACTAGCAAAGCACTGAGAAGTCATAACACTCTGAACGGCTGCTTCGATGTGAATAACAGCAATAGCGTATACAAATAACTATAGTTATTTCTGAAGTTGTAAAATACTTCTGAAATTTGGCATTCCCTCCCTTATTAGCTGAATGCGATCTGTTGACATACAAGTGGGCAATCATAAACTTAGTGATGAAAAGCGATACTGCGTTAAATGCATTTTACAAAAATGGTGGCATAAATTGATACTAACGAAGTTCATTTTTTTAAACCGTTCATGTAATATCCAACTCAACATTTTAATAACCATGCAAAAATATCACAATTTGTATGCAACTGATACCATCTAAATAAAACCATTATAACAGAAAACCGGCATACCTCCATCAATATAAAACAGTCCCATAGACCGTTTGACAAACGGTATGGAAATCTCGCTGAGTAAGTGCATTTGTATATATCCACATTAAATCTTCAGCCACGGGGCTAGCTAGACAAGCGAACTAGTTTTCAGCGTACTGACAACTAAAACGTGTACTGCCCCTGCCCTACAAAACTCTGAACCTGCTCTGTAACTGCAATATGGGCGACAGCTGTGTGTTTTAAACGCCTGCTGTTGGAAGGTGAGCATGCGAGGGAGAAACGAATGCGTGAATGAATGTGGACTGGGAAAGGGGGTGGGGAGTGTGAGAGAGAGTCTGGAGGAGGGGAACTCAAGCTCAGGAATGTAAATAGGACTTACCGAGGGGAGAGGTTTGTCTTTGGTGAGCTTCCTCTTCTGGAGAAGCCAAGAGCTCCGTCTCCCAGCTCCTGATCTGAAAGGTAAACAGAAAGCAGTCGATAAGGAGCCAGCGTGCTAGAGGAGTCTGGGAATCGCAATGACGGACGACTCTGTCCACGCTGCGCCTGGCGGCCGTCAGATCTCCCTCAAAGAAATCCATCTTGGGGCTGAAGAGTTCTCGCTGGCAGCTCTGCTTGCAGCGTTGCAGCTCTGCAACACTGACACCACGGAGTGTGTCACAGAGTCACCTCTCTCTCCCTCTCTCATGCACTCTCTCCCCCTCCCTCCTTCACGAGCTGTCCATTCTTCCCCTCACCCTGCTTTTTCTTCCCTGTGGAGGCTCCTATCGCCCTGCCTCTAGGCCTCTTGCCAGACTCTGCTTTTCATTTTCTGCAGTGAAAGTAATGAATCACATATGCGCCTCGCCAGGCACACCCCCTACCCTCCATTCTCTCCTACTCTTGCGCTCTTCTCCCCACCCCCCTTCAGTCACAGTCAGCCAATCTTATTTTTCTCTTCCTCCCTGCTTCCCGCCCCCCCTTATTTTCTTTTCCCCCCTTTTTGATTTTAACACTTTCCAGCCCACTACCACCTCAAGCACAGGCGGCAGCAGGCTGGCTCCAGCGGAGGCGTGGGCCCATCGGTTCGACCCACCCCAGGTCTGGTCTGACTTATTATGGTGCTGACCCCTTTCCTGACCCTGGATCAGCCCTGGGGCTGCAGTGCAGATTGGACCTAAAAGCACCAGGTATCACTTTACATATTACAGACAGAGAGAAAGACAAGAAGAAAGACAGACAGAAAGAAAGAAGGAAAGAAAAAAAGAGAGAAAGACAGGATGGCTGATATTGTGCTAACATATACATAAACCAAATTTGTAATGACACAAGAGAACACTTGTTATACCTTGTTTATTATATCGTTAAAATTCAAAGAAAAGGAGTCTGTCGGTACATATTGGAACTGACATTTTTCCTAATTAGCCAAGCGACACTTATTTGGCTGACAACCTCAAAAAGGCCAATTACTCTGTCTGGCCAATATATTGGTCTATCCATAGTTTAGACGGGCTGAGCTAAAAGTGGGAGCCGGGCTTGTGTTAACAATCACAATCTTTCCAGTCTTGAGCAGTGGTCTCTTTAAGGAAGGGTGTTCTTTCCCCTATTGTTAGTCAAATGACCCCCTGACCTCTGTTTGAAGAGGAGGCCATGACTGATCCATTATTCCTCAAAGGCTATGTTCCTCTTTTTCCTTTCCTGCCCTCTCTCTCTTTCAAATGGTCCCTGCTCCCCCCACCACCCCTACGACAAGGTCCCGCAAGCCCATTCGCTCTGCACTCGGACCCCCAGGGTTTAGGCAGGGTCCAGGGAAAGTGTTGAGTGGGCCAGGACGGAGGGAGGGGGGAAGGGTATAGAGAATCTGTAAGTAAGGTATGCCTGCCTCCTAAACCCCAGGCAATCCCAGCAGTCATTGTGCAGATTAATGAAATGTTTGAGTGGTAGCATGCTTCATTTAACAGGTATGCACACTTTCAACTCTCTGTCCCAGGGAGTTTTGTTCTCTGGGTCTCCCTCTCTTTGCGACCTAAGAAGGGGGGATACAGCTGACCACACATTCCATAAGCACAGGGGAGCGGAGAAAGACTGGAAGATGAGGGGTACGGGAAGATGAGAGTGCAGGAGGAAGGATCTGAAAATAGAATCCTGTATCAGCAGGGGCTAAACATTAGTGCGTCTGTGCGCCTCACCTGCTGGGGAGCTCTCTGATTGGGCGATGAGGGCAGCCATAGCAGAGTTCGGATTCAGCCGGTTTCCAAACATATGAGACGGCGCCAAGTTGAAGGATCCTGGGAGTGAGTTTGACTGAAGAAGAAACACACATAAGAAAGCTATTCAGACTCAATAACTGTCAATCTTCTAATATTCTGGACGGGTGAGGACATGTTCCTGCTTGAATGTTTGTGTAACTGTTGGCTTAAAAAGCTGTGTTATAAAACACCATGTCAGCTGTATTTCCTGTGAGCCAGGAGAACTGGTTGATCCCTGAACAGCACACAGACCATGTGCTGCTGCAGTTAATTATTTAATCCAATTAAGCTATTTCCCTAATAAGGCTTGGGATTAGTCGTGGTGCTGCTTCTGGGGTAGCAGCATATGTGCAACAGAACAAATTCTGACCGCACATCTTTAAATAATTATGGTGTTTTTAAATAATACTTTGCTGCAGAACGCATGTTGTAACAGCAAAATTAATCACTGCAAAAATAATATATTTTATGTGTGCTGTCCAATTATCTCTTAGCCTTTTGAACTTCATTTTGATTTGACAAAACAAAATAATACAAATGTGTAAACAACTGTGCATATATTTTATATATATATAAAAATTATGTGAATATGTAATTATTGCCTGTGCTTTAAATGCTCTGCAATGTGAAAACCTAAACTTTAAAAAAAAAAGTGATGCAAGTGAGCTTTTACTGAAAAATCATGTTGGGTTATTTCTTTATATATATATATATATATATATCCACTTTAAATTAAAAAAACATTACATTACTGACAACCATCACTTTCACATTTTGTCTGAAGCATGTCAATTTTTTTTGCTTTTATGTTGGAAAAAAAATATCCTGCACTCCGCTTACAGCCCACAGGCCCTTCCTGCTCCTCAGGACACCTTTAGGCTCTGTGGAGAGAGGAGGGAGCATGAACAACATAAGGAGAACTAACACAGCTCTCTGTCCAGCTTGTCAGCTCCCATCCCATCAGCCTGCTGAGCTCAATGCCCCGCACAGGCAAAGGAGGAATAGCCCGGATTGTTTAAGGCTTATGGATCTCTGCAACATTGTGGAGGGTAACTAAGAGTGGGACAGAGGCAGGCCTCAGGGTGTGTGCTGGGGTTGAAGGTCACCACTGGCCTGCCTGCAATTTTTGTCTACCATTCCTTAAACCTCAAAGGGAAAAACAGGAAAATGGGGAGAAAGATAGATAGACAGACAAACAGACACACAGATATCTGTCTGTCTGTCTAATGTTATGCTCATCGGCACAGCCAGGCTTTTAAAAACATCACCTGTTTACTGATGAGCTAACTACAACCTGGAGATCCCCCTCCCTCCATCATATTAGGGCTCCTGTGCCATAAAGCTTAGGACTAATGGGGGATATTTGCAAGCGTGTGTTGGGAGGGGCTGGGCTGCCGAGAGCCCTACAGCATTAAGGCCATCAGTGGGTCTACTTCATCTCTTAATGTAAGACCACCCTGCCTGTAGAGAGGGCAGATCTGCACAAACAAAGCCCTGTTGCCTGGAGACGGCGGGTTGCTACAGCAGCGCAAGTCAGGACAAAGATGCTCAGGAGAGCAGCAGAGATGGTGCTTGGTCTTCAGTGAGCACGTCCAAAGGGCTCATTTGAAGCAGTGCTGGGGTGCAATAACAATGGCTTTTCTTTATAATTGTGTCTAAGCATAAATGGAGGCAATTCTGAAGTCACTGATATATGATATACATTTACTTTTAAACATTTGGCACACTCTTTTATCCAAAGCGACTTACAGTTCATTCAAGTTATATGTTTTGTCAGTGCATGTGCCCGACCCACGACCTTTGCGTTGCTAGCGCAATGCTCTACCAACTGTCTTATCACACATTCAGTCTTCTGCACCACTATGACCTGCTAATGCAAACAATCACATGTAGTCTGACATTTATCCACCAGGACTGTATACATTAACAGCCTGGTAAATACCCTAAATGTCTCTATGAGGTGAAAAATTAGGTCTAAAACGACACCGACTGTAATTCTCACATGAACATGTTATGTAGTCACGAACACTCATACTGTTAATATAACTGCTATTACATAAAGATTGCAATTACATGAATATTGCTTTTACACAAAACTGCGATGTTGTGAACCCAATTCATTTTCTCCGTAGAAAAGGTTTTTCCACATCAGTAAAAAACGTGTTATTCGATACATAATACATAAATTGCTACAGCCAACATTTACATCCGTGCTTTTTAAAATTTAATTACTCTTTGTGCCATAAATGTGCTCAAACAGCATTCATCTTGATAAAACTGCAGCAAATTATCACGCGTTACAATACCGATGTGTATAATGCTACTTAATTGGTTCGTTTTGTGAAAGATTACACGTTAAAAATATGTGATTAGCAGTATTACTTCACAGACAATTTTTGTTGCAGGCTTACATCGTCTTATTTAAATAATGTCTGTTCGCAGGTTTTTCAAAAGCAATAGAAGTTAAATGTCTATTACTCAAAAATCCACTGGTAAAACTAGTAAATGACAAATGATATATAAAAAACAATACTGTCTCCTTATTTAGATTATTTCTGTTAATTTTAAACAAAAACAAAACACCTTCAATCTAGGCTGTTGATACAGTCATATTGCTTCATATTCAGTTTAATCCTTCTTTCAAATTGCATGTACACACAAGAAACAAAATCAAAAACAGTAACTTTTATTGAAACGCACTGAACATCAGATGCAGATAGGATTGTGGGAGACTTCTATAAATCACAACTTATATAATCAGAACAAATATATTGTTACCATAGGCTAAATGTATTTATTAAATATTTTGTGTAATGTAAGCTACAATGTGTCCTAGACACAAAGGTGAGATTTAACATATTACCCCATAACATACTGCAGGTTCTGTACCAACCAAACACAGAACCCGCAGAGATGCGACACCAACTTTGATGTGGGGTTGCAGCATGACACAAGAGTATAATTCACACCCAGATACTCACATGTGTGGATGAGGTGCTGGTGAAGGAGGCGGGGGGCAGTGTTGTGAGCGTGGGCATAGAAGTGACCACTGACTGATGGGCCGGGACCTCTGAGCTGGATCCGGACAGAGCCCCTCCGAGCACAGTGTTGGGTAACGAACAGGCTACATCGCTACTGCTGGCGTACGAGCCTGCATGGAGGGATAAATAGGACAAAATAACAAAAAATAAGTATAAAATATAAAATAACAATAAAATACGTAAAACCGTACGTAACACATAACAAGGAATCAAAAATATAATTCGATAATTTGATTGCAGTGAATTGTGAGTGATAAATAATTTTAGCACACTCGTTGTCTTGTTTATTAGTATAATATCTAACGCTGCAACTGGTAAATTTGAAATGGTTCAATACAGGGTAGAACCTGTAATTTAATGGTACAGTATATTTTTATCAGTTGTGTGGGCAACCTCTGTTCTCCAGTACACCTTTACTGGTTATTCATCTCTCTCATTTGTCCCTTTCTTGCTGCCCCCGAGATGAACTTTGTGGACTCTGAATGGCCTGTGTGACCAGGCTCTCAGCAGAGCAGACGTGGAGAAAGCTCACAAAGCATTTCAGAGTCCTCTAAACATGCACTCTACACCGGCCTCCCAATGACCCAAAAAAACAGCTCTCCGAATCTGACGACTCACTAGGTCTTCTGTAAAAATAACTCGGGGCTTTTAGGCGAGGCTGAAATGCTCGGGAGGAGCGCACTTCATTCATATTTATGTGCCGGTTCATGACACGCACGCTGTTTGTTGTTGCTGTTGTTTTATTGATTTTTCTTCCACTCTCTCACACTCCTCTCCGCCACCAACTCAAATACACCCAGCTGATGGCCCAGGCTGACCCTTGCAGGAACAAGAGAGGCCCCCTTTGCCACACAAAGGCATGAATGGCTTGCGGCAGTCTACATTCACTGGTGAAACAAGGAGACATTGTTGGGCGGAGAGGTACCACGTGAACCATTTACAGTACCGAGTTCCACAACAGATACATTCAACAGAGCAACCAAGCCTGAATATCAGATTTTATCCCATGACACACACCTTTCATATGGTGATGTCTATCTGACACATGTTCAAAAGGAATTTATTTCTGGTCAATGCATTAATGATTAAATAATCCTTCAATAATCATTGGTATCATTGGTTAATCCGGTAATCTGGTTATAATTAACATTGCAGAACAGGTCAACCAAGACGTTACAAGACACGAGCAGCCAAACAAAAGCAAGGACAAAGGTCCCGTTATCTGGTGGTGATCGAACGAGCCGATCGATTGTGACTTAACATCTCCTCCTGAAGCCCCCTTATCAAATCAGACGAGAGATGGGAAATTTCAAATTAGATCTGCCAGCATTTCAAGTCGAACCCGTGCCTCCTCTCTCAGCAGAAAATCCATGCGAGTTCAGAGGGAGGTTAATGACACGGCTCAGGTCCTGATAAGGATCCTCTGCACTTTTCTTTACAAACAGTCCCAAAAGAAGAGAAGAATGGGGGTATGGTTCTACAGAGCAGATTTAGGCCTTTGACATGGCAGATGATTATAATTTAAATGTGATATTGTGAATAGTGATCAATGTCTTGAAGGGTTTCATGTTAGGTTGCTAACTTTAGGATGATGGCTGTTCTACCGCATGCGAATCGGCTTAGCGAGGCATCCTCGACGTTGAATATGTGCCAAATCGAAGTGAGGATAAGCTACAGTGCATGGCTGCAGTTATTGCAGTCAATGCATGCATTGCTCATGACCGTTTATGCGAAAGGACAGAGTGGCTGCGAAGTTTCATCCTTGTGTAATAAACCGGCACTCAGGGTAGCGCAAACATAAATTGTAATAACGTATTATTTCGTCATTTAAAACCAACGGGTTTTACCAACAAGAATCTTTCCCCTCTTTACAAATAGCATCCCATAAAGTCCTACACCCAACCGGGCCTGGATGGATGTTTGGATTTAATAATGGCCCCTACTACTCCCCCTGATAAACCAGTCATCCGTCAAAATAAGGGCTGGGAGCCGTTGAGAGAGGGCGAGACGGATAGATGGGACTGCACTCTGCTGCAGTCCTGCATTAGCCATGGCTAAATATTTACAGTGCAGTCAAAGTCCAGGAACAGGTGAGGGCAGGGAAGGGTGGGAGAACAAGCCCCAAACAAACACAAAAATCCAGATGGCCTTGAAAGAAGGGACAGAGTGATAGTGAGAAAGATCACATACTAGGGGGTGACAAAGAGAAGGACACACTGGCTGAATAAGGTTCCCTACACACTCAGCAGAGGGTACTTGTAGAGGTTTATGACAAATTGGTTAATTTGGAAATCCCCGAACTGTCATCGAACAGACCACACTTGGGTCAAGCTAATTAGGGGTTTAAAGAATGACAATTTAAATTAATTAATTAAAATCTAATAGCTATTGCACTGCATTCACGTAAAACAATGTATAAAAACCACCAATTCTATCTATATTGAAATATACATTATTTAAGGGTGAAATAAACTAACCAACATTTTAGCAGCACTTTCAGCCAAGCACTGTGCACAATAAATGGCAGGTAAATCTGTCTATGTCTTGTGAAGTGATCTACCTACACTTGCTCCTTTTGCCGCATGTGGTGCCCTAAAAACAGAACATACACACGCTCCCTACGATTTGGAATCTTACTTAAGATGCCAAGGCATCCTATAAAGTCCATTGCACAGGGCACTATGGAATGCACACAATTTGGAACACCCCAATTTGGTTGCCAAGCAACAGGACAGTGCCACAGACCCTTAAATGTTAGTTCTAATGTGCATAAGTAGAGCACTTATGTCAATGGTGAGCTGGCAGTGAAAAACTACCAGCAAGTGAAAAAAAACATGTTACCCACACGTGTGTGTGTGTGAGGGACTGAGAACACAGGTCCATTCGCCTGGTTCAGGCTCAGTGATCAGGAAGGCCAGTAGGGGTCAGGGTATTTCTACACACTGTCTTGAGCTGCTAAGTGATGTCGACTCACTCCGGATCTCGAGCTAAGAGAGCGTCAGGGAGGAACACATAAAATTTTAACTAATTGCCTGTTACGAGCTCCTTTCCTCTCCCGCTCCCTGAGGCTCAACAGGTTAATGTGCATCTCTATGGAGATTCAACGGGCCTCTCTGAGCTCTCAATCAGGTAAGAATGAGGAAGCACTTTAGAAAGCACCTCCATCCACTTTCACCCTAATGAGCTTCAGCACAGACCAAAACAACATCACGCTGGTTCCCAGGACTCTCCTCGAGAAGAGCGCACCTCAAAAGGACTTTTTTTAATCAAAGATGGAAAAATCCAGGGCAAGTAAAAAAAAAAACTAATTAGCTTGTGTTTGATATAACTTGAAACAGAACTAAACATGTTATTAAAAAATAAAAATGACCCTCCAACAGTAATTTGTTTCGCTCACTGATTTAAGAATTGTTACCTCTGGCTAAACATAAAGGGCTAAGTTAGAATAAAAATAATGATTTCGGATCTACCAAAACAGGTACCAATTTATCATCATTCTTGTGTTTGTTTCCATGTTCGTGTGTTTATGAGTAAGAGTTCGTGGAAAAATCTGTGGACTTGACATCAGCTGAAAGCTTTATTCTTCGGTATAACAGATGAATCATCCACAATAAGTCCAGGAACAAGTATTCAGAAAATAAATGCGGTCAGTTATGATGTTACGTAGATGGTACATCCATACCTCACTGTGCTTTTGCACCAATTAATATGCCATCTACAGGGACCAAGATCTACTGTTGGTAATTTGTCATGTCAATATCTGCTCACCTGGTCCAGCAGGTGGGGAGCTGACAGTTACACTCTGCAAGCTTCCATTCCTGAGGAGAGATGGGGACTTCTGAATCCCCAGACTGCTGTTACCAGTGCTCACTGCTCCCACACCTCCAGTACTGTTGACGGCGCTCCCGCGGCAGCCCATACTGCTCATGGACGATGGTGACGGGGAGGTGGACGAGGGCTGCGTGGCTCCATGTTCTCCAGCATCTGTGGTTTTACCATCCTGGTTGAAGCATGGCCCATATCGGTTCCTCCAGTTGCCCCTCTTCTTCTTCTTCACACCATCCTCACCAGTGGACGAAGATGACGTCGCAGAGGATGAGGACGAGGAGGGTTGGGGGCGTTTGTAGCCGGCTGAGGCCAGGCCGCCAAGCTCTCCAGGTGGGTGACAGTTTTCATAATGCTTGCCGGAGCTGGAGCTCGGAGGGATGGACAACATGCCAAAAGTGTTGAGCCCCACCATGCTCTCAGAGGCTCCGCCCTCTGAACCACCCTTCACGTGGCCACGGCCAAATGAAGAAGTCGTGTAGGACTCAACAGACCTCAGATTGGAGTCAGAGAAGCTGAGGAAGTCAGAGGTGGGCTGGACCACAGATCCACTAGAGGCTGATTTACTGCTGCTACTGCTGCTTAATAAAAGACCTGTGAAAGAACAAACAGATGCTGATGAAGGTTCATAGTAATAATCACAACCACATTAAAAAAAAACAAAATCCAACATGGCAATTGCTCACAAAACCCCCAATACCTTTATGCAGCCACAATCTTTAAGTACACAAAAACACATCCTATTTGGATGGGCAAACACAGCAATTCCATATCACCAAAAAGCAGACTGTAATTCTACCCAATTCTAATTTGTAACGTATACTCTTCTACCAAACCATTAAACTTGACCAATTATTACAACATTATCAATGGTTGCCAACCATCGTTTTTCTCTTCTGGTAAATGACTACATCAAGCAGAATGTTTTTCACATGTAAATAGAAACTGGCAGGCGAACATCAGTTTAAAAAAAACCAATGAAGAATCTCTGCAACCTAAAACCAGACTAAGAAACACACCCCTTCCATCTCCCACTGTTATGTTGGTCATACAGGTAGCCAAACAGTCAGGTAGGCAGATGACCCAGATCTTTGTGCTCATTCCGGTTCTACCCTCAGGCAAGGACTCGTCCTTCAACCAAAGCCAAAGTAGCAGCACCTCCATGTTTTCACAGCTCTGGTAGGCAGCTGCCAAGGCTTTACTTTTAAATTTCACTAAGTAGCTTGTTGAACTAGTAGAAGGTTTAACCTCACCTCAAAGAATATTACTTTTATCTGGCTTTCTTATATATAACAGATATATATTTCTTATATCAACAACAAAATGACAATACATGACGTTGTAGAAATCTTCTGTATTAGCACGGTTCTGTTATTGCCAAACACAAAGGGCTCAATGTAATAACAGATTTCTGATATTGCGTCTTTCATACTTGAAATATTACATCAGGGCAGCTGAACATAACCGCTGTGTGGCTCATCGACAGACCCTGAATCTGTGTCAGATGTTGTCATAACAGCCCTAGCAATATGACATGCTTGTAGCCAGCAGATTAGACCCCATAGTTAATCTCCGACATCTTTTGATCCGAAACTGCGCTGTTTCTTCTTCTGGGTTCCTCGAAGTTTGCATGCATCTCCAGCGAGGAGGCCCCACCGCACTCTGACACATTAATGATTAGTCTGAATTTTCCAGACGTGACCTCTGCTTCAATCCTTCCATCACGGCTTGATAGCAGAAGGGAGAGGAAACATGTTTCTGGTTTGACACCCGAGCCAACCACACACACACACACACACACACACGACTCAGAAAGACTCAGCGCTCCACATTACAGCACCATTACTCGTACTGCTTCTGGCTTCAATCCAGTCCTGTCACAACACACTCCCTCAAGTGTCACACAGAAAGTTGAAGACTCCAATCTCGCTGTTTGTTTTAATTTAGCAACACGGAGAGCGCAGAGTTTTCATGAGGGTGTTTACTTAGTCAGTTCACTGCACAGTGAAGCTGATATATTTGGGAGTCTCACCTTGTTGGAATGGACTGGTCGAGGAGGTGGCCGTGGACGAAGTCGCCGTGGTGACCACAGGGCCGTGGGGTTTACCCGTAGCAGACTTGCGGCCTCTGGATCCAGAGCTGGAGCTGCTGCCGTGACTGCTGGACTTCTTGCTCTTGCCCTCGGAGCTCTTGCCATCCGAGGACCCGCCATCCTTGGAACTGGAGTGAGACGGAACTTCCTGGAAGTTGGCGTTGGTAAAACGGCCTCCGCCGTCGTCCAGTCGCTTCTGAGTGGAGGAGATGGAGGACACGCTTCCCCCGCTGCTGCTGTAGCTCTGCAGCCAAAGATGGAAACACAAACGTGCAAACGTCTCAGCGTGCAGCCGGGGTATAAATAAATAAAGAGTGTTACATTCATAAGTGGCTGCTGAGCAATCTTGGATCATATCCAATTGTCAAGTGTGATTGACATATTCCCTCCCTCCCCATGCCAGCACAGTGTAACAAGACTATGAACAGTTTAATCCATCGTCAATGACTCTTAAAATGTGTTTTGTTAAATAACATGATATTAAGGCCAGAAAGGCCAGTGTTGTCTAACCCAAATGTGCAAGAACACCAATAAACAGGCATGCAGACTCACTTTTTCAGAGCTCACCATCAGAGCTGGTACCAGGGAAGGTGATAGCTCCAGAGTCTTTTTGTGCTTTGGTTTATGGCGATCTCGTTCTTTATGTTTCTGTGATAAAACAATAAAAACGCGTTAATAAAGAGGTACACCAAAGTACAGCTTACAAGCTTGTAAGCCTACACTGCCATTCCCCGGAAACAAAGAAACAGAAAGATGGGAAGCTGAAAAGATGAAACAAAGAACTCGTTCTAAACACATCAATCTTCTGCATTCATTCAAGCCTGGTGAAGGAAGGTCACTTCTCCACGAAGATCTTTCCATAAATGCTCACAGAGTGTTTTCCTCTGGATGTTAAAGGTTTCACGTTGCAGGCCTGACCACAGCCTACCGCGGCTTAATTTACACCCCAGTCTGGCGCGGCGCTCCGCGCGGCTTTATTTGCGCCTGAGAAACGAGAGCATGAACAAATTTACACCTCGCACTCCAATCAAACACCTCCAACCTCTTCTAAAGGGCGCGACTGTAAAAATATGCAGCGATCCCCAACCAGATAATATTTACACATTCCCCACTAGAGCGACACATAAATGTATATATCTTTTCTTGCCCCTTTGTGTCATCGTGCAACCTTTGTCTCAGTTAAACTGACAATTATTCTGAACGCTATATGCTACTTTACTGCGCAAGTAGTGCCGCCAATTCCAGAGGCTCAAGTTTTTAAATGAACATGAAAGCCTCACTTCCTCAATGCCATTAGCCATTTTCCTGCATATACAATTTTAAATGCCATTTTGTTAGAATAGACAAATTGTACACATTTGAATTTGTTTCTTCAATTTTTTTGTGTGTCTGAAAAAAAGATGACATTTGTATTGAACACTCCATGCTACTGGACTTCACCTGCATCCTCCACACCGAAAACAATGAAACATTTGTATATATTGCTTTCAAACTGTTATTTGCGTATGCCAGTAATCATAAAATACAATGTTTTTTTTTTAACGACAATCATCAAAATCTGACCACAAAGCTATAACACTAAAAAATATAATCGAAAGTAAAAAAAAATGGTGATATATAAATAATTTAAACTGTACTAATTTTACTGAAATCACAATGCTTTGTAATGCTAAATACACATTTGCTCTTCAAGAAAATTGCCCTGAAATTTAAAAGCAAAAACAAGTGTTAATTAACATTGCTCCTAAATGTGTTGACAGGGCGAGCACTGTAGGAAAAATCAAGTTACTACTTTGTTTTATGAATAGAAAAAAACATTTATCTTAAGTTCAACAATTTATTAAAATTTGCACTCTTACACAAATGTCAAAAAAAGACATTACCATTATATTTACTTGTCTAATTAATATTCTGATATAAACACCTTTCAAGAGCCTGACATAAGACGACAGCTAGCTTATGCTAATTACGCACAGATGAATAGTTAAAGCAGAGTCAACTGCAAAGCGAAGCGCACAAAAAGTCAAGACATTTATCATAATTCATCAATGCCTTTAGCGGATTAGTGAAATGTAGTAACTCTCTTTCAGGACGAACAAAGGAAGCACTCCTGAGGTTTCAGCCTAATGCTACAATTCAACTACGACAACTAAATGGCAATAAATACTACTAATAAAATAATAAAGCATAAAATAAAAATTATTCCGTACAATAAAAAACAAACAACACAAACTAATCATTCAGAATTCAAAGCAAAAAGACCGCAACAGATCAGAATTTAAGGTATGCGAGGCAGGAAGGAGAGACTGAAAACCTCATTTTATTCCCAGATGCCAGTCTCAACCGCCTCTCTGAGCACTTCTGAACTAGCTGCAAATTGAGAAGCTTTTAGCCTCTATTGTTGTTTGGCCCTGGGGTTTGGAATTAGCTAGGTATACATCTGAGCCC
>JAZGTI010009281.1:0-19059 GCA_036877585.1 Botia kubotai | reverse complement strand
TCATCACGGGCGGACCGGGCACAGCTGCGCCGCGTCACCCCGCGGCGTCAAAACGCCGCCGCCTTCCGCCCAGAGGGGGTCGGAGACGGAGAGGCGAAGGAAGGAAAAGATTGGGAGAAGGAAGGTGAGGAAGTTGGAAAAGACTGGAAAGATAGCGAAGTCTGGAAGTGCCGCCAGCCGGAGTTTCGTTGCGTGTCCCCCAACAACCGCCGAGAGCAGCGAGTGGCCGGAAGCCAAATAAGAGAGCACGCGCCACCGCACACTCACGCCGCCAGGAGGGACGCAACGCCGAGCACGAGCCACACCAGCCGCACCAGCACCAGCACCTGCACCAGCAGCCAGCATGGCTGCTTCCCCCACGCATCTCTCACTCACCTTTTTATGTTAATAAATCCACCCTTCGGGGTATTTTCACACCGCCTGCCTTGTCGTGTGATTCTTCACCCGTGACAATACATACAAAACTGGCATCTAACAGAACTTGTTCTTTCTCACACAGGGGGTTCAGAAATTTTCTGACATAGAATGAAAAAAAAAACTAACAAAAATGGATGCTTCCTCAAACAAAGGGTCACAAAATAATATCAACACATATTTAGTGTTCTGGAGGGAAACCAACAGGATAACTTGTTAATGAAAAAAACAATTAGGTGTACTTATGCATTTTTGGTAGGAGCTGTCCACTTTTTTTCTTTGCTGCGATTGTTTCAGCCATCTCTTTTGTAATAGCCCTCCTGCAGCGTTCTGCAAACTCTGAGATCTTCTCATTTACTTCGTCTGTGGGGAACAGCTTAGTATAATCTGTCAAGTTGTCATGACAAAGACACTGGCAGGTTATGATGTATTGGTTTATGTCAAGTTGTCATGACAAAGGCATCTCAAACAATGTCATCTTTGCATTAAAAATGACATAACTGAGCGAATGACACTTAATGACAGTTGTCATAAACATGCATAAGCCCTCCTTCATATTCATGACGTGTCATGTCATGATTATGAAGGTGTCATGTCAGTCTTATGCACACCCCTTAAAGTAAAGTGTTACCAACAAATGTTTCACCATCCTCAGCATCAACATACATAGACATAGAAGCTGGGTCTTCTATGCTATTTGACATTTCCTGCTAAATCAACATAACGATTCAAATTTTAAATCATTATTATAAACTTACTGTTATGAATCAGGGTTAGAAGACAATTTCGAACAGTAATGTTTTATGTAATTGCTCAATAACAGATTTTTGCACATTTTTAATAAGAGAAGGCAATTGCAGCTTTAAATTACACCCAATGACTAGTGCAATTTATGATTTAGATTTTCCTACACAAATTCCACACACAAAGCCATTATTTTTCTCATACCTGTGGAGCTACACGCTCTGGTTCTGGTTCATTTTCAGATTTCTGCTTTTCCAGTTTTGCAGTTTTTTCACTGCATTTCTCTTTTATGGTCACAATTTCTTTGTTACACTGAGTCCTACACAATTTCCACACACAAAGCCATTATCATACTGAAAAATAATACCTATATATATGCTACATGTATGCTTCAATGAGTACTCAGAATGGACCTACGTGAAAGTGTCCATGTTACTTTGACAGGACTTCAGCTCAGTCTGCATCTTACTAAGATTCTCCAATAATGACTTCATACGATCTAATGAAAAAAATCAAAAGTAATGCAATAAAAGAATGATATGCAAAGTAGAGAGAGAGACTTACTTTTCATCTCCTGTACTGTTTTAGCACTGGAGGAAATGTTGAGCTTCAGAGTTTCCTATAACAGAAGAACAATTTTAAACTAAACATCTTTATGGGACTGAACTAGCACCATTCTGTCATAGTTGTGGGATTTATATATTTTTATTTTTATGTCAATGTTCTGATCTATTGATCTATTAAATGTCATGTTTACATTTATGCATTTGACATTTATCCAAAAAATTTACAGTACATTCACACCATAAATTCTATCAACACGACCCCAATGAAGCTTAAAATCAAGCTTCACCAGCTATAGAAAAAAATCATTATCAGTGACTAATGTCAGTTATGATAAATTAAACTATTAAGTGTTACAAATATAACTCAACTAAAGATTTAACTAAAAATTAAACAGAGCGTACTAGTTATCAAGGCAAACCACCAACTACATTTTGATAATATGGGGTTTTGCAGATCACTAGTAAAAAGAATTCAGTTTATCAATGCTCTCTTGTACATATGTATGTTGCACTGTGATAGAAAAAAATAGAAAAGGGCTGTGCCCCTTGTTTGGCATTCCTACAAAAAAATGTTAGCATAGAGCTTAGAAAATGTATTCCAATGAAACCGGGTGTTCTGATACCTTTTCCTGTTTCCAGTTGTTCAGTGCGCTATCCTGCTGTCTGCGTTGTGTATCCTCTATTATCTCCAGCCTCTTGCTCTGTGCATGCATGTCCTCCTCCACCTTTATCCTGCTCTGCTCCTCTCTGTCTTTTTCTCCAGCCAGCAGCCTCATGCGATCCTTCAGCTCCAACAGCTTGCTCTGGAGACAAAACAATCACAGTTTATTTCTTTCTACACATTTGTTCATGTAGACCATTGATGTCTTAATGTAGATCACAGCTGTGTCACCCACAGACATCAATTATGTGTAGCATAGTGTTACATCCAGAGTTATAAGGAGTTTGTTGTGCCTACGATATTTTGTTTGTGTCTGTCTGTCTGTCTGTCTCTCTCTCACTTTCTCTGTTTTTGTAGAACAAGAATTACCACCTGACTTTAATAATAAATATCCTGTTCCAAATAGATGATGGTAGGGGGAGAGTATTTAAACTGCAGCTGCCCTTAGAGTATTGTTAGTGGTAGCTTGAGCGTGTGTAGCAGCTGAAACTCTATAGAGTTGTTTGTGAAAAATAGTTGGTAACTCTGTGTAACTTTATCCATTTGTGTCAAATGTACTATGTGGTAGCGTTCTTTTATTCTTTGTCACACTGTTTACACTCTATAGATAAGACTTAAAAGGAAGAAGTGTGATAGTTTGAATTTATTTTATTTTGTTTCATTTATGTTTGGATTTAAGTCTATTCTGTTATCAATTTATCTTTGGGGTTAGTAGGGAGGTGGGTGCCATTTTATTTTCAATTACACCTTTTTCTCGTGGTCATAGTAGGTTTAGTTTGGGAGGTAGCTCATTTTGCTGTATGTTTCCTTTCTTTTTAGTGTAGCTAGTTGGTTCATTCAAAGTTAGTTTGGTTATGTTTGTAATTTTGCAGATATCCCCTTCTTGATACCCCTCTTTTCTTTGACTTTGTAAATAAAAAAAAATAGTCTTGGGGTAAGTGGTCCATTTGGTTATTGTTATGAGCCAAATCTGGGGCTGAGGACAGAGTGTTTTACTCTGCTGCTGCACACCCATTCACCACCATCCATCTTGCTGTTGTGCTTCTGCGCTAATTAGGGAGATCTATGTAGGAAACGTAACAATAGCATTAGGCAATATCATGTTCCTGTAGCTCAGTTGATAGAATATTGCATTTGCAGTGCAAAGTTGTGGGTTCCATTCCCAGGAACACACGTACTGATAAAATGTAAACACTGAGTGCGCTTGTAAGTCATTTTAAATAAAAGTGTCATGTATGCGTAAATGTAACAAAATTGAAACTTGTTGCATCATACCCAAAAAGACTCAAAGCTGTAATTGCTGCCAAAGGTGCTTCAACTAAGTACTGAGTAAAGGTCTGAATGCTTATGTAAATGTGACATTTCAGTTTTTCCTTTTTAATAAATTCATAGACATTCACTAAAATTCTGTTTTCACTTTGTCATTATGGGGTACTGATGATAGATTAATGAGAAATAATTAAACTACTGTATGAACCGTATTTACCCTGGTCATGTGTCTGACATACCTGAAGAAGATATATTTAGTATAAACACAGGACATCAAACAATGGCCTCACACTCACAACTGCCAGACTCTACATCCAAACATGCTATTGTCTACATCCAATCTTTCACACCTGTAGCTCAATGTTTCTTGAGTTTGAAACCCAGTAGTTAAAGCCGAGCAGAAGAATGCAGGCGATAAGAGCAGCCACGAGCAAAGACGGGGAGCGACCTCCACGCCGACCATTTCCCAGCGCACCCATCATGCTCCAACACCACCTTCGAGATTGATCTATAAAATCAGATTAGAGTAAACTTGAGAGAAATTGCAGCATTGCAGCAGAAAAACAGATAAACACTGCTGACCAGTAAAATATACAACAGAGAATATAGGAAACATAGACTTAATACAGAAAATAACTAAAAAAGCATTTAATCATTCAAATCATTGAAAAACTATATGTATGTCTATATTTCTTGCCTAATTCCTTATTAGGTAATTCTGTGTCAAATCAAGCACATTTTATTTCATTTGTTTACAGGAGAAAGACCAACTTAAATCGTGATGAGTCAAAATATTAAATGCCATTGTTGAATAGTTACTGAATAATCCACTAAGTTTTAGAGAGGGGTCTGAAAAATTTGAGCCATATTAGCAGGTGAAAAACGACGCCAGCATAATTTATTTTTTAACAGAAGTTGGTAAATCTGTTAGTAAAATCAGTTGACTTTAGTAATCCCTGTTGCATTATATGCCAGTGGTGATAGTTTAAAAATAAGAAAAAAACACTTTTTGTGTTCTTTTGTGTGCATAGTTTACATGCCTGTAACTCAAGACGTATTAGAGAATAAGAGATAAAATGTCCTTTTAGAGTTTCATTCTCGACCAACTTTTCTTTTAGAGCTACATTTAGGCCCTATATGGTGTACTTCCAGAGATAATTAATCTACTAGTGATGTCACATATCCAGCCATTTTCCAGAGAACAATTACATACATGCTCTCGTTATTAATGAGGATGTTTAAGCTATAAAACTTACAGGATGTATTAATGATACCAAGACCACTTATATGTCATTATTATAGGGTGGGTCACTTTACAAAAATCGGTTTTTAATTTCTATTAAAGAGCAATGTCTGAAGAACAAGCAAGAAATTAGGGGTGTAACAATACATCGATATGGATCGACGTATCAATCTAATGTCTAACGATACAATGCATCAAGTAAAATATTGATAGTTTTATATAGTACCTAAACTTTTATATAGGTATGTAAAATATAGGTACATATAGGTTTGATACCCTCCACATTTTCACGTAACGTGACGTACGCTGCGCATTTTCGCCAAAGCGCGTCGTTTTAATTTCTTCACTATACTGTCTACCTGTGCGTCAGAATGCAATGCAACAAAGCGGTGGTAGCAGTGAAACGACAGACAAAGATTTTGTGTCTGCTGTTGGACACAAATCATGGGTATGGAAATATTTTGAATTTGGGAAAATAGATGGGCAGACAAACATTTTACCTGCCTGTGCCAGGTAAAATATTCTGGAAATATGACAAACTTGTCAGTGCATTTAAAAAGAAAACATTGTTGACTTCAACACTTTGGCTGATGAAATACAGTCATTGTCACCTCAAATCATGTGCCCATTATTTATTATTTAAAAAATATAAATGTCTTTTGTTGTAAATGTCCCAGTTGGGATACTGGATGTGCAATTTTTTTAGGAAAATTTTAATAAGGGATGTTGGTGTTACTGCTCCATTATTATCTCCAAAATTGATTGCACTTTTGCTCGAAAACTCATGAAAATTTGCATACATGTAAGAAATGGAGAGAATTTGGGGGAGAAGTGTGGCAAAATGGCTCTATAGCACCACCTACAAAATTTCAATAAAGCAGTCCTTGTACTACATTTTACATGTATGCAATTTGGTAGGTTCATGTAACATTCCAACTGCTACAAAAAAAAGTCACGTACGACAATATCCTAAATTGCATTGGATGTCAACAATTTTCCATTTTATTTGCTATTTTTTAGCCATTTCCAGGCATTGAACAACTCCTAGAGATTATATAAACATCATATTTGTTCTAATCTAAACTACCATGAGTCTGAATATGCAGTATCATAGCAAAGTGTCATGCCCTCTAGGGCAGCGTGGTAGGTCTCTGTATGCATGTGTATTTGATAAACCAAGATTTACCTCACCTAGACTGTTTAACTATTAGAACGCCCCTGGTTTCAAAATGTAAAGCATAGCCAGACACTATATTTAGTAGAATCCACTGCTATGGGTTATTTTCAACAATATCAATTCAAAGTTTAAAATATATTTGTAACACTATTTCCAAATTATTCAAGTGGCCAGAACACGCTAATGAGTGCTATAAACCAGTCAGACACATTCCGTGTAATATTTGAGCTTTTAACCACCACTGGTACACAGTAACACTTTGAAGAAGACATTCCAAGGATACATTATGCCTTCAAGAGCTGTATAGTTTACACATAGATTATACATTTCTGAAATACATTTAATTAAAGGTACAGCATGAGTTAAATAGTTATGTTTTCCCTATTCTTAATAGAACACTATCATTCAAAAGTTTGGAATCACTGGGAAATTTTCTGGTTTTCCAAAGAAAAATCCATTTTTTATTCATTTCAACATCATATTAATCAAATCAATCATTGAAAAATAGGTGCAAGCAGCAATTATGGGTCAAGCCCATCAACAGCAACAAGGTAAATATTTGTGGAATTGTCTAATAATGACATTAGGAAAATTTCTGACCAATATGTGTGGCTGCCACCAAAGTTTTTATGAGGCTGTCAAGATGTTGTGACAATGACATCTACAAAGTTTCAAGTTAATAAACAAAAGTTTTGTAAAGATACAGCCTGATTCCCATTTTGCTTGGATTTATATGTTTGGATTCAATCCATTATGCTTGCCGTCAAATTTGTTGATATGGTATAAGAGAGCAATTCAAATAATCTATTCTATAACGTTTTGTTTTGTCTTTAGATGCTACACATCAAGTTTCATGCAAATCGGTCAAACGCTGTGGGAGGAGTTCGAAAAAGTTTTCAATATAATTCACAAGTGGCAGACAGGAAGTAGCATTGACTAGGACAAATCTGATATCATAGGACTCGGCATAAGCCATGGAATCAAGAAAAGGATGCAGTTGAATACCAACATCTTATTTTAGTCAAGTGTTATAAGCATTTTCATAAATCCTGTTATATCTTTCTACCACTAGGTCGCCCCAAACTTTGCAGGTCACCTCAGACTATGGTGATGAAGAACCATGCCAAGTTTTGTAATGATACGCAAAATGTGTTTGTTGAACACTACATTTTATGACAAAATTCAAAATGGTTGACACCCAAAATGGCCAACCATGGAACATCAGATAGCTTTTGACTCAGCCTCAAGGAGAGATCAATTTTAATGATTAGAGTAGGTCAAGTGCTTTAAACTTTTGCGTTCATCTGAAAATATTAGTAATTATTTACCAGGTGTCTAAAAAGCCTGCTAAATAACTTTCTCATTACACATTTCATTAGAAATCTCAGATTATTAATGTTTGCAATGATCACTTACGCCACCAATTGCCCAATCGCCACAAAATTTTGCATGCTTCTTTACTATCACAATATGCATGAGCTCTGATGATATTTAGGAAATATACTTATTGGAAATGGCCCTGTTATAACTTTCCTAATGCGAATAATAGCCTTTTTCTAAGGCTATTATTAGAAAACCATTTTGCAATTGTGTTTACACCTAAAAACATTTGTACTGATTAAGAAAGCAACAAAAGTGGCCCTCTTTAGGTCAGAGTAGTAGCATCAGGAACATTGTTATTTGTTTACAAACTCAAAATGGCCAGACAGAAAGAACTTTGCAAACACATTAGTCTATTGTTTGAAATGAAGGCTATTCAGTGCAAGAAATTGCAAGGAAAATTTAAATATCTTGCCATGCTGTGAACTACTCCCTTCATAGAACAGCACAAACTGGTTCTAACCAGAACAGGAAAAGGAGTGGAAAAGAAGTGGGAGGCCCCAGTGCACAACTGGTCAAAAGGACAAATACCTGTGTGAAGTGTGAAATTTAAGGAAAAGATGCCTCACAGGTCCACTGCTGGCAGCTTCATTAAAAAGTACCAGCCAAACACCAGCGTCAACATTAACAGTGAAAAGGGGCCTCTAGGATGCTGGGCTTCATAGCAGAATTGCAAAGAAAAAGCCAGAAAAAGGCCATCCCAGGCTGGCCAACAAAAAGAAAAGATTGAGATGGACAAAAGAGTACAGACATTGGAGACTAGAAGACTAGATATTGATAAATGTTGTGGACTGATGAGTGCAAGTTTGAGGTCTTCGGATCAAACAGATAAACATTTGTGAGATGCTGAACAAATGAAAAGATGCAATAACAGTGCCTAAGACTATCTGTGAATAGGGGGAGGTAGTGTGATGGTCTGGGGGTGCTTTGGAGATAGTAAAATAGGACATTTGTGAGCACTTGTTTGGGGCCAGTTTCATCCCACAACAGGATAATAACCCAAAACACACTCCAAACTGAATATCTAAAGGTATTTGTTTATCAGACATTCTTCTTTAAAAGAAATGAAGTACCAGATTTTTACAAAGTGACCCATAATCCCCACATCTCTGGGACTATACCATATAGGGCCTTAAAATGTAGCTCCGAAAAGAAACATTTCCTAAAAATGAAAATCTAAAAAGACTAAAAATCTAAAAATTGACAAGACATTGATCTAAAACGTCTGTGGTTGTAAACTTTGTAGAAAGAACACAAAAGTTCTTTTTGTATTTTCCTACTCATCGCTGGCCTACAATTGAACAAGAATTGCTAAAGACAACAGATTTCACTAAAATACTTACCAATCTCTGTGAAAAAATAAAATAATGATGCTGTCATCTTTCCCAAGTCATTTTTCACCCCTGCTAATATGGCTCCAAATTTCAGGTAAAAATTTTAAATTTGAATGACCATATTTAATTCCGCATGTGCTGCCAAACCTATGGTTATACAGCATCACACCAATAGTATCAAAATTATGACTAACACTTGCTGTATATTATGTTTAAAAAATGTAATGCATTTACTGCAGCTTACATGGCTACTCCATTTAACCAGCAATGACAGGGATGTAAACACCTAAAAAAGTGATAAAAAATATGCAGGAATTTTTCAATGACAAGCATATTTTGTATGCAATAGTTTGGCAAGTAGTAGTTATCAAATATTTACTTTTTTAATTTAAGCATTAAATTATTATTTAAATGTTTTTCTTTCCTGTAGCAAAATAAATTTCATAGGAACACATTTTTGATGACAGCAGTGGTTAATACCAAGTTACAGTTTAGTGTATTTGGTGTTTTGACTAAATAACTATGTAATGAAAGTGTAACTTAGTACACTTAACATTACTATGGTACCCTTTTCTAAGGAAATACTAGTATAATGGGATTTAATTGCCTTTAATAATTTTTGGCATGTATATAACAATACATTATTAAAAGTCTTATTTATACTTATGAGCCTGGATGACATTATATGCACATTAATGAGCTATACCACATTTTCGTCGATTAAAGGCTCATTTTTATGTTAAAACTTGCCATCCGACCTACCCAACAATCTAACCCTCATTCACTTCACCTGCACATTTAACTATATTTACATTACATGTTACCACGTGTTAGGTAAAATGTAAGTAATCCTACTAAATATTATGGTCATAATTTCATCCATAAAAAACAACACATATACCACTTACTATTGCAGTGTTGCTACGACTTTCCACCGCTATAACATTGTACTGTATGTTGGGATGAAAATAAAATGAACCAAAATAATATACATATTTATTTTAAAACGCAGACTTCGCGGGGTTGTTTATCTAAATGCAAGTTTAGTCCAAGCTTTTTTCCTGGTAGCATATATGCTAAAAGATCTACGGATACATTCATAATTACATTTTCCTCTTCATTGCACAGAAACAATTTGTTATTAACTTAAAATTGGCCTTACCACAGTAAAACGCAAGAGGCTACGTTCAGTTAAAAGACAAAACATGTATATAGTGATAATTTTGTTCCGGGATGAAAACAGTAAAGCTCCAAACAAACACCGCGTTCCCGGTGACGCACACAATGCGCATGCGCACAAGATTCTTAGCGGGACGTATTTAGTATTCTTTACGAAATCTTAAAGTGTAGGGAGCCCGGGACGTCGCCTGTATAGGAAAAAAATAACAATCCGTGGCGACGGTTTTGCAATTCGTCCCCTCAGTTTATAAACCGTACCCACGAATTCTTAAACTGTCCCCTCGGTTTAACAAATGTACCCACGAATTTCTAATCCGCGCGCTCACATTTTGTAAACTGTATAATCCATGTGCGCGCTTCGTTCCCACGGGTGGAATTCTATGGGGCGGTTGCCAGGGTACTGTAACTGATTGTTAGTTATGAAGTAGAAATGCAATTTATTGCTCTTTGCTAAACCCAGTGATGTGAGCCCAATGATGTTTTAGATGCGAAGCAAAATCCAGCCCAGTGTTAAGTCTATGGACTTTTTGTCCACTTTTTCGCAACCGGGTGCATCATACACCCAATCGCATATTAAAGTCATAGCACACCTCATGGGTCTACGACATAAGATGCGGGATGATTAAAATGACAGAGAAAGTAGTAATAGTTTTTTTTACAGAAAAATTAGTAGTAGTTTGCAAAAGAACAACAGTCATGTCTTGCTTCGCAAGCTCCACTAACAGTACATTCAGCCGGGACATAACGCTTCTCATTTACTTGGGAGAAGTCATGCATTGCCGAGCTGAATTGTGGGTCCACGGCGTCACTGGCGTTGTTTGCAGCAAAAGCCTCTATGCAAATACTGTAGTACAGACACCAGCCAATTCTGTTCATGCAAAACAAGGTAAATTTAACAGGAGAACATAAAAATATGTTGTATAGATCTTTTAGTTTGCTACAATATATGGAAATAAACCATTTCTAAATTTATATACAATATACAATTATATGGTCTTCATGTGCACATATGCTATTGGTTTTAATTTGGTGTATTAAAGAGTCTAAAAAGTCTCTATATAGCATATATTTGGGGGGAAAGTGTAATGAAATAAGAAAAAAATAGAGATTATAAGCTCTGTTAAAGATTTTTTTTTAAAAGTTACTTTGTGTCTACTGAACCATTTCGATTTACTGCTAATTAAATAGAATTCTCTCAGCTCTTCATAACACATTTAAACTATTCAGCAGAATTCCACAGATTGTTTTAAAAATTCAGTGCAGAAATAGCAAAAATATATAGATTCCACCTTACCCTGAATATAAGCACAAGATAGACACTATGACACATGATCTCTATGTCAAACATTGAAAAATTAATTAATGCATCCATGACATCAAGAACTGGTTTAAAATTCAGCAGCCAGAGTTCTTACGTTGAACAAACAAGTATGACCATATTAGCCCAGATCTGTCAACGCTGCACTGACATATCAAACAGTATCAAACTCCTGAACACCTGAGCGAGCTCAGGCCCACCTCTAGACCCATCTCTTTAATCTAGCCTACACAAAGTCCTATGAATTTATGGTAAACGAAAACAAGGGACACTTTCCATAAGAACAGATGTATTGGCTCCACACTAAGTCTGTCTGTAACGGGTCCTGTAGTCAGCTGGACCCAGACTTTATCCAGACCAGATGGTGGGAAGACAGGATGGGACGACCCCGAGACAGATCAGTGGGAATATGAGACTTCTTCATTAAACTTTCTATTATCTACTTATCTACCTAGAGGTTGAACGATGGAGCTAAAATAATGTGTGGAAAGAGACAAAAACAAACTCACCTGCCAATATGCTGTCACTGTGCTCAGTGGACATCACAGTGGAACAACTGCATCAGGTCAGGGTAATAGCAAAGAGAGACCACCTGAAAGGCATGGAAAAAGACGGATAGAGGTGGCCCCATCACCTATTTAACCATAATTTGCTTGAATGGAGAAAAATATGAAAAAGAGAAAGATGACAAAGAAGAGTCATCTTTTCTTAATTCAAGTGCTTTAAAACCTTTGTGTGCATCTAAGAATATCAGGGAAGGTTTGTCTTTATCTATATATAATTGGAGTTTTGGTTTCTTGCCACTGTTGCCCTGTTGGCTTGCTTACTGGAGACTGCTGACATTTACAAAACCCTAAGCCAGTCTTAATTGTTAATATTGCTTTTAGATTAATGATCTAACTAGTCCTAAAGACTCGCTACTATTTCACTATTTATTTTCCCCACATTCTCTTTCATGATGCAGTATTTAGATATTTTATGGAATTATTGCAAATCTCTGACTTATTTCCTATAAAATTTGATCTTCCTAAGCACCATTTCCATGTAAGCTGGAATGGCATATCTTGCTTAATATGATACACGTCATCCATCGTGTCAATTAGTCCCATACTGTTGTGGTAGGCTGTCTGAAAACATTACCCTGTTATAGACCACTGAGACAGGGAACAGCCTTCGCACACAACGAAAGGTATTTTTAATGTATGTCCATTTATTCAAATGGTCCAAATGTGTTGTAGTTATCATCTGTTCAGTCATCTCTATAAAACCAATAAACCAATACAATCTTAGTATCCCTAATTAGTTTTACTAACATACATCTTAAATCATTGTAAATCATTGTATTCACATAAATGGTATTCGATATTTTGTGTTATACATGTCTGATGTTTTTTTGCTTTGTGTTTTGCTTTTAATTATATGTAAAGGTGCTTTGAAATAATGTAACATTGTAAAAAAGTGCTATATAAATAAAATTGAAATATTTAGCAAGTGTCTAAGCCTGATTAGTAACTTTTTCATTAGACATATCATTAGAATTGATAGCGCTGCCTTATTGCCTGATGATCGCAAAATTTTGCATGCTTCTTTAATATCACAAGATGCATAAGCTCACTTAGTTGTCTGATGTTTCTTTTAGAAAATATAGACTTATTCGTACACTTGGCCATGCCCTGTTTCTTAAACAGCCCATTTTTTTTATAATTATTGACCTAGAGTCCACAGAATTGTACTGCACTGGTTTTATTGAGGTTAAGTGAAAAACCTAGGACTAGTTCGCAAAAGTAGATTAGGAAATTAGGAAATCTAACAAATTATATAAATATTTTGTCTATTTGTCAACTGTGGCGTGATATGCAGTCTGTAACCCACCCAAAAAAACAAGTTACTGCCCCCTGATGGCCGATTTCTTTCAACCATTGCAGGGCTTGCAATATTTCAAAATCCCTGGTAGCCCTTTGGGCAGGCACTATTCAGAAATTATTTTTTTTAATGTAGAATATTGTAAAGGAGACAAAACATCAATCAAAAACATTTTCATAACACAAATAACAACAATCATATAAAATAATCACAATTACAATCATCAATACAAATATAGAATATTATTCAGTCTGTCAGATTCTGAATCTAAAATATCAACTGAAGTCACATAAGAAAATGCTACTCGATGTTGAGGGCATAGCGTCTCCACCAGTTTTCTCCATCTGTGTATCAGTCTCCACTTCAGAACTGAAATACCTACATGTAAATCCACGTGCCTCTTATTTTCACGCGCACACACACACACACACACCTATCAGCGATTTTCTCTCCACTGCACATGCACTTTCTATTACGTTTAATTTTGCTGCGGGAGATTTCAATTGTCACGTGAGGAGAGTAATGACTGACAGAACAAGCATCACAGATACATAGCATTCAATACCCCACATATTGAGTCAAACAACTTTGTTAACTTTGTTAACCTTGTCTAAGAGATGCTCAAACTTCACTGGCTAATAGTGGCCATGTTTTTCAAGATAATCCAGTGTCCTTATACGCAATTGTGACACCTTGGACAAAGACACTGCATGCCAATTTTGTAGTGGACCGAGTTAACTTTGGATCGTTTTTGTTTTTTTCCTCACATTACAGCACCACCAAATGGCCTATCTACACAATTTTTTGTGTGTCCACAAATCAGACCAACATACAGTATGTGTACCAGTTTGGTGACCATTTCTCTTCCCAAGTTATAGCCGTGTACTTTCAGCAGAAAATCTTTCAGCACTGGTTTGGTTCCAATCTGTCAAAAAATCTAGGACTAGTTTGCAAAAGTTGGTTGTGTGAAAAATTCAAAATGGGAAATAATATTTTAATTGGAAATTAAAACGGAGATATGTTTTGTTCGTCTTGAGCCAAGGATTTCAGTGGTATAAGGCATATATAATAATAATAAATATATAGTAATAATAATAATAATAAAAACCCTAACAAAACAGTAACTTTATTGCCTCGCCATGGCAACAGCATTCAAGATATCAAAAATCCCTTGGCAATTTATAATCTTCTTCATCCGTGATAATACCATAAATCCCCTAGGAGTATTAAAAAAATTCGGAGCCTGAAATTACATGCAGTAACAATACAAGCATCACTTTAGTTAAAAGAGGGTGCTACAGAGCCCCCACCACACCCATGTCTGAGCTTTGCCTGCAAGCATTTCAAGCATGTTAAGCACCTAAAATACACCTGAATGTTTTTAAAGTTAATATGACATTGATTTGGCAACAATATTTAAGATATGACAAATTCTTTTAGAACTTTATATTAGCCATCTCTACATTATTCTGATCACGTCTGAAGTGACTTGGCTAAATGTAAGTTAACTATTTAAAGTTTAAGGGTCACACTTCCTGTTGCCTGTTGGTGGCGCTATGACTGTGTCATACCCACCATAATAAACATATATGTCAAGTTTGACCTCAATGCATGCTGTAGATATTAGATACTTCATGTTTACAATATGGCCCTCCGCAATTTCAGTGCTTGGGCCCCAACACTAATAATAATCCTAAAGAAACAATAGGATTGCACTTTCAGTGACTTGGCTCTAGGAAATATAGCTGCAAGCAGCAATGACCATCTGGTGCTTCTGAGAAAATTATGCATAGTTGTCACATGCATTTACAATACAACACTGACAATAGCCACATCATTGTGATCAGCCCACAACACCAAACATAGTTCCCAAGTTTGACTCCGACGTGTCACTTTTTTAAGCACGATAAGGGGCCAGAATAAAGAATATAAAAATAATATTAAATAATCCTAAGGAAAACAATAGCCTCTTCGTACTTTCAGTGCTTGGGCCCTAATTATAGAGGGTCAGTTTACATTGATTACAATCCTAAAAATGATTGATAAACTGCCTATAATGACCAAGACAAAACATCACTTTGATAGTTGTTACACTGTTGCCTTTTAGTATATTTGCATCACGTACATTTAGTAAATGAACTAGCTCAAGCAAGGTTAAAATTCAATGCAACATGCTGAAACAGGTCTCTACCTCGAGCATGACATGCAGCCAGTCCATCACAGTTAAAGTTCAAAAGTTTAATAGAATACTATATATGGTATTTGAAGCTGTATTTTCTAACTTGTTTTTGGTTAAAAAAAACAAATCAGTTGCTGAGCAAGTACCTAACAGATCAGTGTTCAAAATGGTCTCCTTACCTTACCCCGATTTGCAACAGTAAGCTTATAATAATGATGTATGATATAAAGATTTATAATGGAGCTGTCGAGTCAGATGTTGCAGGTAATGTCAGTTTAACTGCATTTGAATTCAACATACTACATTCAACATACAACAAGTTTCAAACGGAGATGGCGATAAAGAGACTAAAGTTATGGATTGCAGCTTTAATAGAACATGTAACAGGGTCGCTGCCCTGACTATATCCAAAGGAATCCACTTGTAAACATCATTAAGGATAACATTTGACCTGTGATTCTAGACTGTAATATTACGGCACGATCTGCAAAACATTAAAAATAATTACAAAATGCAAAGCATTCAGTGTGGAGTTGTGTACTAAAAGATGCCCTTAAAACCAGACTTTACAAAGATTTAAAACAAGCTTGTGTCGTATTTTATTAAAAAACATTTGTAGCTTATTACATTATAGTTCATATTATGTATAAATCATCTTTAGGAAGCTTGAAAATGAGAATATTCAAATAATTCACAAAAATATGTGTATTGTTCAATTACTCAATTTCTTCTTAGAAACGCTTCTTTGCATTTTCCTCCTTAAAAAAAACAAAAAAATGGCAACATTAACATTCAAGTTCAAACATACACAGAGAGATTTATTATATTTACATAGTCACCAGTTTGTGTCCATTAGATATATTAACAGTGCCTGTGCAACTATTCAGAATTTAATTTAGAATGCCTTTTAGCTGCTTAGGATGTCATCGTAATTCAAATTTTGAATTGCGATGACATCCTAACTAGTATTAAATTTTAAGTAGCAGAATTACAATGAAATGAAATTCAATGACGTATGTAAACACTGTGTGTTTTTTATTGATACATTATTAATAAGTATTACATTAATTACTCATACATACAATATCTTATTCACAACATTGTCTTAAAACCCATTATCTTAAACACAAGGGTTATATCCAAAGATACACTATATTGCCAAAAGTATTCGCTCATCTGGCTTTTTGACGCATATGAACTTAAGTGACATCCCATCGTTAATTTATAGGGTTTAATATGACGTCAGCTCACCATAACAGCTTCAACTCTTCTGAGAAGGCTTTCCATAAGGTTTAGGAGTGTGTTTATGGAAATTTTTGACCGTTCTTCCAGAAGCGCATTTGTGAGATCAGACACTGATGTTGCACGAGAAGGCCTGGTTCGCAGTCTTCGCTCTAATTTATCCCAAAGGTGTTCTATCAGGTTGAGGTCAGGACTCTGTGCAGGTCAGTCAAACTCACTCATCCATGTCTTTATGAACCTTGCTTTGTGCACTGGTGCGCAGTCATGTTGGAACAGGAAGGGGCCATCCCCAAACTGTTCCTAAAAAGTTGGGAGCATGGAATTGTCCAAAATGTTTTGGTATGCTGAAGCTTTCAGAGTTCCTTTCACTGGAACTAAGGGGCCAAGCCCAGCTCCTGAAAAACAACCCCACAACATAATCCCCCCTCCACCAAACTTCACAGTTGGCACAATGCAGTCAGACAAGTACTGTTCTCCTGGCAACTGCCAAACCCAGACTCGTCCATCAAATTGCCAGATGGAGAAGCGTGATTCAAATAATGCGTCTCCACTGCTCCGGAGTCCAGTGGCGGCGTGCTTTACACCACTGCATCCGACGCTTTGCATTGCACTTGGTGATGTATGGCTTGGATGCAGCTGCTCGGCCATGGAAACTTGAGAAACTTGGAAACTTCTTGAGCTAATCTGAAGGCCGCATGAACTTTGGAGGTCTGTAGCGATTGACTTTGCAGAAAGTTGGCGACCTCTGCGTACCATGCGCCCCAGCATTCGCTGACCCCGCTCTGTCATTTTACGTGGCCCACCGCTTCGTGGCTGAGTTGCTGTCATTCCCAATCGCTTACACTTTGTTATAATACCACTGACAGTTGACTGTAGAATATTTAGTAGCGAGAAAATTTCACAACAGGACTTGTTGCACAGGTTGCATCCTATCACAGTATCACGCTGGAATTCACTGAGCTTCTGAGAGCGGCCCATTCTTTCACAAATGTTTGCAGAAGCAGCCTGCATGCCTAGGTGCTTCATTTTATACACTTGTGGCCATGGAAGTGATTGGAACACCTAAATTCAATTATTTGGATGGGTGAGTGAATACTTTTGGCAATATAGTGTATGTATTAATGTTTGAAATGGAACCTACATAAATTTGTATTAAATGTATTCATTTAATTTCTTTTAATAAAGTAACTTTTCACATTTTGGACTGTGGTGGAGGAATACTATTTTGTAGAATGGTCTTTACTCATTATATTAAAATCAATACAATTTCATTTCAAAATGTACTTGTCGATTTTGAAACAATTGAAGTTCCACAGTTAAACATTAAAGAAACACTACACCCCAGAATGAAAATTCTCTCATAATGTACTCATTCTTATGCCATCCCAGATTATTGGTTGGTTGACGTGTAACATGACAGAACCAATGACAGTTACTAAAGTTACTGATGTAGAGCTGGCATGCCACCACATTGGGTGTGTTCGTTCATACAGATATGTTTACATTCAAATGTGACATTGATCGCTAAATACTCAGAACATAAATTATTTTCTCTTAGAAACATATAATTTTATTTTAGAAGACATATTAACCCACCAGAGTCATTTGGATTACTTGATAGATAGATAGATATACAGCTTTCCTGTAGCTCAGTGGTTAGAGCATGGTGTTAACAATGCCAAGGTCATGGGTTCGATCCCAGGGATTGCACATACTTAGAAACAATGTATACTATAATGCAATGTAAGTCATTTTGGATAAAAGCGTCTGCCAAATGTAGATGTAATTTCTGGAGATTTAAAATCCTGGACCCTGATTAATGCCATTATAAAGCTGGAAAGAGCCAGAATATTATTTAATATAACTCTGTGTTTGGCTGAAGATAGAAAAGTCATAAAAATCTGAGATGGCATGCTGGTGAGTAAATTATGATATTTTCATTCTGTGGTGGCATTTTCCTTTAACCCTGTGCTACACTAAAATACCTTTTTGCAGTTGAGGCTAGAACAGTCCTAAATCCATGTCTAGAAAACCTGCCAAAGTAGATAAATCTCAGCAACCTTGCTCTTACCTTTACAGCTTTGCCAAGCTTAACAAGTGTTTGTTCATAGCGGGCTTCCATGCTTTTCAGAGATTCTATTTGAACCATATGCCTCTGTATGCCGGGACTGCCAGCATCCAACACCATCTGTAGGAATCTCTTCTCCTGAAAAGACAGAGTGAAGGTTGCTTATGCAATTCTGGTGACCGCATGTAGAATTTCCCAGCCAGTCTGTCACAATGCAAAAAAGTGGTTTGCATACAAAAAAATGTTAATATATTGCATTGGCCAATATAAGTATTTGTTATCACAACTTACAGCTAACTGACTGCAAGTTGTGATAACAAATTAGAGCTGGGCGATAAAACGATAACGATATGTATCGCGATAGACACGTGCTTGATATCAATAAAAAATGTGTTCGATAAAACGTTCGATATTTTTTATTC
>JAZGTI010009280.1:0-16254 GCA_036877585.1 Botia kubotai | reverse complement strand
GGCTACACAATCATGGGGAAGACTGCTGATTTGACAGTTGTCCAAAAGATGACCATTGACACCTTGCACAAGGAGGGCAAGACACAAAAGGTCATGGCAAAAGAGGCTGGCTGTATCTTTAAAATAAATCAACTTTTTGAATATATTCTAATTATATGACCAGCACCTGTATATATATATAGGTTGTGTCTGGATAAAAATGCTGGCTGGTTTAATGATACATAATAAGCTACCAAATAAAGTAATATAATTTTAGTAATATAGTAATACTGAACCAAAAACAGTAATATAATTGTGGGTAAACTCAGCTGTTCTCTAAAATGCTTTGCATAATAGTAACAATGCTAATGACAGCAGTATTAAGATTTTTTCTTATTACAAAAAATATATATTCAGTATACATAAATAATTAGAAAAACGTTTTAATGGTTTATGGAGAAAGTGCAGAGTAGAATTACACAAATTTTAACACCTATTTAAGCATTTATAAAGTTTTTCTTTAAAATCATCCTTTGAGGCAGTAAAGTTCCCCTAAACTTTGATTTCGACTGACAGCTATTTTAAATGGGCCTTTGATACAAAAGATATCCACTGTACTAAAAAAGGATGAAATTACAGCAGGTTGTTTTGACATATAAATAAATGAGATGAAACGTTTTGCCAGATATTGTCACAGATTGATTCTGTTCGCTCTTACCAGTCCTGTTTCCTCGAATCTCTTTTTGTCTGCGCTGTCAATCACATAAATCTGAAAGAGAGAATGAGGACCTTGAGGCAACAAAAGAAGTTTGGACTTATATCACTTCCAACAATTGGAAATGTAATTACATACTGTGTAACCTCAGACGCTCACATACTGTCAATGGAAAGTGCTAGTAGTTTCCTGTAGTGAAAAATTCTACCATACCAATAAATCTGTGTTTTCCAGGTATTTTTTCCAGAAGGGTCGAATCTTCCTCTGGCCTCCGATGTCCCACACATTGAGCTTCATGCCATCACAGGTGACACTTTTAATGTTGAAACCCTGGAATCAACACAGAGCAGAAAGATCACATGATACGACAGAGAAAAGTCGTTGTTAGTTTTACCTCACATAAAGGCTTTTCTACGTCAATAGACTTCTTGACTGGGTTAAAATCCTGACATGACCACAGAAAGAGGAATAATGTATTTAAACTCTCAGTTTAAATTTATCCTGCCCCCTAAACAGCCCCTAACTACTGAGACTTTATGGTAAGTAAGTAATCTTTAACCATGAGATTAAAGACGCTGTTGTGGAGCTATTCTGAGAGCGGATCTTCTCCACCCACAGGCCACTGCTGTTTACAGCTTTAGCTGGCTGCTAACAAAACATACTAGGAATAGTCTCCTATTAGATTCAGATCATGGGATTCACTGCAAATGCATTCACACTGAATTGCAGCCCCTGCAATTCACATGACATATTCAATGATTACTGATACTCTAGATTTAGAATGCTGTTAAAAGCATTGAAACCTATTTTTCTATTTCCTTAATGAACTAGCTGATATTAAGGGTCAGTTGTGTTTTTCCTCTTTCACTTTTTTTTTACTTCATTCTGATAACCAGCACATATAAACAGTGGTGAGCTGCACTTTCTCTGACTCAACAGTAAACAGAGTGTAAACCAGGCCGACCACATTTTAACCTATTAACTGAAAGTTAATTCTATTTATACCACTTTTGTAATAGAGTGGTTCTGTTTTGTATTAATTAAAACAGATTATGTATTCTGTTTATGTGTATAATTGGTTTCATGTTTGGTTCTATAGGTTGTAGGTGAGAATCTCAAAAGGTGTTTGGTTGACAACATACATCTGTTTTAGGGAATCAAGGGGCAAATTTGGATGCTTTACCACCCTCCCGACCAATGACAATTTAATGTGCAATTTAACAATTAATATTATTGCATATTACAGTTGAAATCCATATATATCCATAATGCAGCTAAAGACATACTGATTTTATGCAAAAAATTAAATGAATGAATTTAGCCTGATAACTTCCGAGGACAATTGTCCAATCCAACAACATTTAAATGTGACTGTGGTATTTAAACTGACTTAAAACTGTAACTCTTTAGCCATGCTACTCGATTGCTTTGGGAATATATCTGTTGAATTTAAGCACTAAAAAAGCGCAAGAAATGTGTTAACATGCCACACCAACTAATAACTTCACACTTTTGCAAATTAGCTGGATTACTCATCCAACATGTTTTCACAAGTCATGGCACATCATTTGAGAGTTAGATAAGCAGTAAATGTACATCCTGTGATGGCAAAGGGCCATGTTGCTTTCATAACCAAATGTGTCCTGATTAGCACAGTTGTAACACTTGCTTTTGCACTAGCATATTAACAGAGAGTGGCAGTGCTAATGAAGTTTCTTGAGAGTTCCTGACGCGCGCGTGTCTCACCTGTGTCGGGGTGATGGTGTTTACATCTTCAGAAGCTAGCTGTTTGAGCAAAGTGGTTTTTCCAGCATTATCCAAGCCGAGAAGGACAATGCGAAGTTCTTGCTCTGTGGTGCCCTTTAGCTTCTCAATGACAGAAAACAAGCCCTTTGGGCAATAACAAGAAGATGAGCAAAAATGTTTCTATATATTTTAGCTACATCCATCAGATCTACCACCCATTAAAATGAATGTACGTAAAATTAATACCCTACTGGTCCCAAGTGGAGATCTGACATTGACAACAGTGTGGGCACTTACTGTACTGTAAACTGTTTTAATTAAATAATTGTCATCAATAAATCCAGTTTCAGGCTGAACTTAAAAAAAACCTCCTCTTAAATATCACACTCATATCACTTTGTACATTTGACACTGTTGATCAAATGGCGATCATCAGAGTCTCTGATTCAGAAGGTCCGAAAAGGTCTGGAGTCTCCAGGTTGGCCCTTCAGACAGATCTCTAGCTAGCTAGACAGATCTTTAGCTCTATTTGGAGCTAACACTCACCTTGTGGACTTCTCCCATAGTGGTGTGAATTTTGAAGCAGGATTGGGATGCAGAGACAAGTGATAGGGCACAGCTACATTCTATACAGGGTATATCCAGCTAAGCATTGAGTAGTCCTGTTGGTCCACTGTTTTCCTCCCTCTCAAATACTGGTTCTTCACTTCAGGTGCAGCACCTATGCTTTGAGTCTGTATGTGCCTGGCCTTCTACGTATTGGACGCGGGGAGGATCTGCAGGTGGGTAACCGCGAGGGAGGGGTCGGATTAGCGGGCCACAATTAGCAATTTGCTTTCTTGCACTCGCCTCCCCCAGCACATCTCTAGCATTAAAGACTTACCTGGATTATCTTTATAAAACACCTGCTTCAGGACAGGCCTCTGAGACTCTTCTGTCTCTCCTCTCTCTCTGGCATGCATATCCTGTTTTCTTTCATACTGTGAGACTCCATTGTGTTGCTTTTGTTCCTTCCCCCCTTCCCTTCTAAAGACACCTGCTCCATTACTGCCTGTTTGGTCTTCATATCAACACCTAAACACCATCAGTAGCTGCTGACAAATTTTAAGCACATAGATGCAACCTTCCAATGCCTCTCCCATGCAGCAGAGGGCGATAGTGTCTGTATTGCCATGGACAAGGTAGTCCATGACAAGGTATAAGGAAAGAGATTTAGGGTAGAGATATGATTAAATTTAATATGCTTCTTTTAAAGAAAGAAACAATTATCTTTCTTTTAAAAATAATTTGCTTTAGAAAACAATGGCTTTTGCTTATATACAGCATAATCCATTTGACCAGCCTAGTTAAGGAAGAATGGATATAAAACTGATATATTTATGAACACTAAATTATTGATTCTGTGAAGCTAGAAAAAAATGGAAAATAGGAATTTTGGAAAATCTGCACATGCTTATAAGCATAAAGTTGTTCATAAACCGCAATGCTTTGGCATTCACACTAATGTTAATCAGTTATATTAATAACTGTAAGAAAATCATATTACTCACAACACATAATAATAAGTGCCATTCCAAGCATGTCAAAACACCATGTTGAAACTTATTTTGTTTAGTTTTTGTTTCCTTAATTACAGTCAAGATTATATATACACAGATATCAATTAAAATACATCTTTTGTTAAAAATAGGGCTCTATAGAATATAAACATCAATTTGTCAGTCAGTTTCCAACTACTTTGATCTTAAAATAAGAATGATTATACTTTCAGAGTTTGTTCTTTTGTTTCAGTACTTACATTTCTGTGCAGTAGACTGGATAAACAATGTCTACACACAGTCTGGATAAACAGTCTACATTTTTCTATAGCGGTACAATGGAAACAGGCCAACGTCAAAACCTCATCAGTCTTCTGCAGCAACATTTTTAGGGCATTTAAAATGGCTCTTTCTTCTTTTTGTATTATTCCAAAGAGCCCCAATGTCCATTTCTCCCTGTTAATGAGAAGCAATGGGGAGCGTCTCAATCCACAGACAAGTCAAAATCCAGGCTCACAATAGAGCAGCTCTCTGGTGCTTCCCTTATGTTCTTATCTCTGGTCTGCAGACTTTTTAGACTCTATTGTTGACTGTTTGCTCCTGGAGGGAGTCTGTAATGTTCTGGGGAATTATAGAATTTAGACAGTTACGAAATGATCAACTCTTCTGTACAAGTTACCCTAATATAAACCTGCTGTTCATCTGCCCATCACCTTTAGCATGGGTGAGAGCTGATATTACTCATTCTGTGCAATTGTGGGGATATGGTCTGTGTGATGATATAAACACAACTGACATTTCCGACACTGTGTAGAATGTTAATTTAATAAAAATATAATTGGTACTAATTATTTTTAGACTTTATGAATAAATTATCTTAGCCATCACATGCACATGTTTACTCATTAATATTAATTGATGCCTGCGGAAAGAGCAACATCACAAATGAGATCTCAGAGGCCCCAGGCCCTCACGGGGCCATAATCTCTGCTTAGTCCCAGCAACTAAGTCTGTCCAGTTTATGAATTGACATGTAAATATCATAAGTCTTTCTCTGACCAATCATCGCTGTCATTTATTCTAAGAGTTATTAATTACCACGTGTGCTCTTTCCTCAGATGCACAGAGACACGTGTCTTTGTTGCTATAGTTGAGCTCATCTGTCCAGCTGTGAGCGAGAGAGAGAGAGAGAGAGAGAGAGAGTAGACTGGTGAACTGGCTTATGGCTACACGGACTGCTGCACTGATGAATTGAGAGGAACAGGTGTCAGCCATCACAGAACAGAAGCTTTAGTGACGCAAAACAAACTGGTTCAGGATGGTTTTCCAGTCTGCACCTGCTTTGGGCAGTTTGGAGGATTCATTGGATAAATTTGCGCAGTTCACTGGCATGAAATGCTGCTTTTTGTGGTAAAACTATTTATGTGTAAGATGTGTTAGTGTCTGTCCCTTTTTAATTAGAATCATTTTGTGTATCTTCCAAAGTGAAATGCTAATAAAGGATGTTTATTGGCTTTTTATAGGCTGTATGTTCCAACTGGTGACTATTTACCCCATATGGTGTATAGTAATATGTGCTGTTGTTGATGTTTGGTAATATGTTCTTTTGTCAGGTTCAAATGGTCCCTTTTTGTAGCCAAGACTTTAAGGTATGTATCTAACAACACATTACTTAAAATTGCATGCGAACTTGACAGGCAGTGATCCTCATGCATTTTTATTGTATGGAAAAGAGCAGATTTGACATTTCGATTACTCCTTTTGTGCTACAAATGCCATGTGGACTACAATCTGAACAATACGAGGGTGAGGAGATGATGACTAAATAATACTTCTGCTACCCTGTTTTTATCTTTTGTGCGTTGCTTTCTAAGTCCATCTGGCTCAAAAGTTTGAGTCAGATTGAAGAGCCCTAATGGTTCTGAAGGAGGTCCAATCTTGTGGACATCCAGGGTTCCTCTGAGGTTTCTGGACACTTGTTGCCTGCATCAACGTCAGTACGTTTTCCTTCTCACTGACTTTTATACCCAGCAGTGTTGTGTTTTATGATGTTTGCACAGTGACACATTGTTTCTGTGAGCCCAGAACTTCTAACGTAGATGTTGTACTACCTCACTGGTGTCTAGCGCACAGCCAGCGTCAGCTAGCATCATGGAGCCCTCTTTGTGTCACCACCAACAGAAATCAATGGTCCAGTCCAAAGAAAAGGTACCAGTTTTCTTCTTCACTTATTTGATGTTCACTGGTATGTTTTGATAGTTTATGCTAAGAAGTAATAATCTTTAGGACTGTATATAAAGAATTTATATTATACAGTTGTTTGTTTTACTAGTTATAAGAAAGATCATTCTGAGTTTCTGCTTAGTTGTGAGAACTGTTATGTTGTTTCTCCTTATGTGTGGGCTTCAGAAGACCCTGAGTTTTCAAGAAATTACTAGAGGCTTCTCGAACCTCGCTCGGCGCAACTCCTTACGGAGAACTCTTGGGAAACACAACACTCTGTCAGACAACCACCCACATATCCTCAATAAGGTGAAACCTTTAACTAATTTCAGAAGAACCCTCGTCTCACGAACTTCCTTGTCATTCTGCAGTCGCTAATTACATTGGGTTACTGCCAAGTTAACCATTAGCTAAAATTGTGGAAATGACTTTAAATGTGGGGCTGCAACATCTCCAAAGTTGATTGTGTTTATGGGGGACCAGCACCTGAATGATTTTAACCAACAGAAGTGTGGTTAATGCATGTGGTTTTTTGATAATTAACGTTAATGAGTGCTAATGTTGTCAAATGTAATTTTCCAGTACTTGCCTGCTCATAATACAGTTTTTACTGTGTACTTCAGAATCTGACTAGACTCAAACAAACTGTAGAGTTTTTTTAATGAAGATAATGGCAAAAACATTACCAAAACAACCTTACACATCTAGCATTAAATGTCACATACATTCGTTTATGTCATTCCAACGAACTTTCTTTTACGCAAATGCATTCATTATGTAAGAACGGAAGATTTCACTGTAGAGGTTTGATAGAAAAAAGATCTCTGTCTGAAACATGCCCACGCTTCCTCTTGCGGCATGTTACCATGGTGAGACTTCCTGTTCGAGCAGGAAGTTATATTGTGTTTAGAGCACGGCTCATACACATGAGAAACTCACTCATTAATATTATAAAGTACATGTGATTCTAGGGATATGTCTTTAAAAGGAAATAACATTGGAATATCCAATGGACTCAAGGTATGTTTAAATAGTCTCTGTTAATGTGTGTGTGTGTGTGTGTGTGTGTGTAGGCTTCTCTGTATGAGTATAAGCAGTGTGTATATGTGTATATTATATAACAGCATGGCTAGAGATATTAAGTGAATATGGATATATGCAGTTTAAAGGAGCTGCCAAAAGTGGCCACACTTGATTACAATAAGGCTGACAACAAGGGCTAACGTATTTTTTGAACCCCATCTGGCCAAGTTATCAGGGGACGAGTTCTTGTGACTTTTCAAGGCGGAACTGCTTTTTAAAACATAGTCTGCTTACTGCTTTTGCTTGATTTTTAGCACATCAACATGTACAATATAATTCCTACAACATTACCCAGCCGGGAATGAGAAGAAAACAGAATAATAATATCAGTTAATATCAGTTAGTCGGAGAAAAAAGAACAACCATTTTTACAACCATTTGTATCTCAGACTCCAGCCGTGTCAAACTTTGCCGCTTGTGAACTGTCTTTCCCTTTATCTCACTTGCTCCTTGTGTCTGCTTCATTTGCCTGCGGGCATTGAATCAAACTAGGTTTAATGTGTGTTTTAACCGAGTTTCCAATAGCAGAGTGACTGTACTCTATGATTCAACATTCATAACTTTGATTAGTGAGTTTTATCACATCTAATCCATCAAATTACATTTCTGATTTATATAATTTCATTTTCGCCCACAGACACTGGCTGTTTCTGACGGAGGTGAGTTATGAATTAATAATCATTTTTGGGAGAGAAGAAGGAAGATAAATGATATGTTCATTTTTATTATACATCTTCAAAGGCATAAGGGGAAAACCATTTTTTTATGTTTTATCCATGTGGCCACTGAAAGATGTTAATGAAGCCACACAATAGACTTTATCACTTTATCATTGACCTGTTTACATCCTGTTTTGGGGCAGCAGGTGTAACCACATACATTTCCTCTTTCTTTTTAAGTGTCATTCTGAGACAGAGCTGAGAAAAAAATAGACAGGCAGACAGACGGGCAGAGCTATAGAAAATCATGTGACTGTCTAGAATGTATGACTACAGTAGACAACTGTAAACAGCATCAGCAAAGTCATCTGTGAAGTGCCTTTGATGCTAATCATTCATAAAGTACATTCATAGCTCAGGGAAATTCCTCTACTACGTATCAATGGCACAAAAACAAGTCACATTTGTAATATCGGAATTACAAAAACACAAAAAACTGTAAAGAGATAACAGAACAGATTAGATTAAATGCCTCAATGTGGGCCTTCATTTTCAAAGTCTAAAAAAAGATATATTGAATGAAATGCTTTTGGCACTTTGCACTTTCCATGAATAGGGCAACAAAATAAAGACAATCTAAATAACATTGCAAATGAGTTGCAGGGTTAGTCTAAATAAAGCTATTGCTCGGTAGGGTACCAGGGTTGAAGTTAATGAATGTATCCAGCTTTACAATTTTTGTAACAAGAAAATAGTGTTTTAAAGAGTCTGTAATGGTTTACAAAACATAATGGATGATTAAATTGTATTATTTTCATGGTAATTGCTATTTAGTGTCAGGTCAGAAGATCTGAGGTGATTTTATTTTATTACACACAATTAAAATGGATTTCACCGAACACAACTGGTTTCATCAGTTCACCTGCCTGTGCCTCAACATCCATCATTTCATGCATGTTAGAACTGAACGTGCTGGAGGCGGACGGCCGCGCGGTGACGCAGTACTCCAACAGTAACTCCAGTCTGCCCACTGTTCCCAGTGAAGGAGCCAGCGGGGTGGGTCATGTGGCCAGCTGGGCTGTCAGCTTTGAGAGGCTGCTGGAGGACCCCAAGGGCGTTTGTTATTTTACTGTGAGTAAACAAGCACCATTTACACAGAAGTGAGATCAAGCATTTGTGGATGTTGAAAGCTTGTCACTGTAGATATCAATATGCAAACAAATGCACAGGAAAATAATGTATATGTGGAAACGTTATTGATTGACTTTGTTGTTTACCTCACTAATGGTTTTATAGGTTATTGTAATGCATTATATATATATATATACTGTATATATAATGCTATTAAAGCAGTATCACACAAACCAGAGTGCTTTACGAGTGCGCAGCTGAGATCTGGTTATTGGTCATTTCTACAAGTTCCAAAGACAACGAAAAGTATGTAAATAAAAAAGGAAATATAAAATAAAAAGTGTCCCAAACATTTTGTGTGTCCAGAACTTTTGTGTGTGGAAATACTTTCACATGCCACAGATGTACGATCAGCTGTTCAAAAGATGTATCAATTTACTGCATCCGTTACTAATTCAAAAAAGTCACGCTGAAACTAGCGATGACTTGTTCTGTTTCTGAGAAGTTACTAGAGTTAAAAGGAGGCAGTGAGTATGTATGTATGAGACTGTGTTTTTAACTGCGTTTACAGAGACATGTATGCTGAGGAAATTAATAATTTTAGTGTTGCTGTGTTATTTTAACGATTACTGTGGTGGAGTGACAAAATGGTGACGCGTCCTTGTGCGGCTCAGATCATATGTCCTTTGAAAGGCCTCTTGTCCAATCAGAACGGAGGACCAGTATAACGTAAAGCAGCAGGTCTGTTATACAACTGGCTGACCAAAATACTGTGCATTCAGCAAAGAAAAGCAGAAGTGGTCTCCCAAAATAAACCAGTCCTTGCTTTTCAGCGCACACATTGTTACTTGAGCTCTTATTGACTTATTAAACAGTGCTTGTGAGCTGCTCCCATGTTGCTTGGCTCTATCAGGCCCCTCTTTCAGAACTCGGTTTCACATTTGTTTACCAACCACGCAGTGTAAGTCATTCAACCCTTATTCATTGTGAAATATGTAAAACAAGAAAAAGCGGTGAGGTAAAACAACCCACAGAATGAGTCACTGTAATTATGTGGAAATGAGGAGGTGTGTAGATCTTAGCAGTGTTGAAGCTGTGGTCTGCTGGAAGAGTGTTTACTGGTTAAAGAAAACAACCGGTATTTAGTATTAAGGTGAAAGAGCTCTGAGATTTATAGAACCCTTTGAATTCCTGATTTGGTGGCCACATTGTCTTGTTTTTATTAACTATATTAAAAACTATATATATGAAACATATGAAATCGGACAGTTCACCTAAAAATGAAATTCTTCCATTATTTACTCACCTCATGTCATTCCAAACCTGCATGACTTTTTTGCTTCTGAAGAACAGAAAAGATATTTTGAAGTATGTTGGTAACCAAACAACAGTGGCAGTTACATCTATTGTATGGACACAAAACCACTGAGACATTTCTCAAAATATCTTCCATTGTGTTCCACATAAGAACAAAAGTCATATAGGTTTGAAATGACATGAGGGTGAGTAAATGTTGAAACAATTTAATTTTAGGGTGAACTATCCCTTTAAATGTAAGCAGTGTGTATAATATGGAAGATAATGTAGATGGTGCACGTAAATATCAGAAAATTGAACACTATCTGTATTCACCGCAGGCATTTCTCAGATCTGAGGTCAGTGCGGAGAACATCCTATTCTGGCTGGCTTGTGAAAAGTACCGCAAGATACCTGCCCATCACAATGAGCAGGTAATACACACAGATAATGACAGATTTACAGCTATTTGAATCACTGTTTAAAAGAGACAGTTTATTTATTCACCCTCGTGTATGTTGCTGTTTTCTCAGTGGCACACATAAGGAGGATTTTAAAGAGTCTCCTTGTAGGTCTAGTGACCTCAAACTGTCAAGATACAACAAGGAAAAACAACTATGAAATCAGCATACAAGTAGTTCACATGAGCGGTGCATTATATTCCAAGTCTTCTTTGTGTTCCACTGAAAAATAACAACATATGTGTTTGAATTAGGAATTAAATTGAATTAAAAACATTAGGATGCATAGATAATAGATAGAATTGTCAATCTGTGGTGAACAATTCCTTTTCTTAATTTTTGCAAAAGAATAAGGAAAGCTTTTGTGACTTGCATTTGTACCAATAAATATATAGCCCAAAAATGACAGTTATCATGTGTTGGGATAATGATGTCTTTTCATACCGTAGTTGAGGAGAGAGGCTCTCCTGATTTACAACAGCTTCCTGTCCAGCAACGCAACCTCTCCCATCAACATAGATGACAGGGTACGAGTGGATGAGAGAGATGTAGAAAATCCTCATCCTGACATTTTTCAAAAGGCCCAACAACAGGTGTGTGATATTGTGCCATAATGTATGGTTTACCCACCAGGATCATGAATTCCTGGAAGATTGTAAGAATTTAAAAGGCGTAAGCCAAAAGAAATATATTTTTTTTAATTGAATTTGCCATTATTTAAAAAAACATTGGTTTAAAATAATAATCTATAGCACATTACTTAATCATCATATTTATTAAATGCTTAGAATATTACTTACATTTCACACAAATAATAATTCTTAATTGCATAAATGTTATTATTATTATCATTAATAATAATAATAATAATAATAATGTTTATCAGTGCATCTAAACAGCATGTGACTTACTGTCATCCACACTGCTGACAATGCAATAAATAAATGTAGGACACTGTTAGTATAATAAGCAAAGCTGTCTTGTCTGAAGGCGAGCACCATCCTAAGTGTTCTTTCCGATCAATTGTAAATGCTTTCAGCCCTGAGAACAATACAACAAACCAACAGAGCGAGGTTCTTGCATCGCTTCCTGCTAAAAAGACCTGCATGACTGCCCATCAGTGTATATTGTGTTTTGAGTGCTGATGTACTGGTGTACTGGTGTCCAAACCAAGCTTTGTAACTACCTTAACCAGCAATACATTCTCAGCCAATCAGCTTTACCAGAATGACCATATTGTTCAACCTGTTTCATCAGTTACGTTTTACTTATTTATTTGGTGAAGCTAGAACAGCACCAGACCTTTACACTACTAACCAGTATAAACCTGTATGAAGTTTGTGTCGGCCTCTCATTTGATCTGATCAGGGTGTGGCAAGACAAAGAGACCAAATTTCCAGGAAAAACTTTATGAAACCAGTCTTTAAAGTTTTGCTTTTTTTGTGAAGCTTTAGAACAGGCAACACGTGTCAATTGCTACCTTTTTATTCGGTGAAAACAAGGCTTTATCTATGTCGTATGTAGTGACGCAAACCAGTTTTGTTTAACAACAGACGGTAGTCACGACTCAATTATCCAGAGCTACTAAAAGCAATCAAATCAAATGGCCACCCTCTTTTGACTCCCTCTTGAGCAGAAGTGTCCTCATCTCTCCTCTCTTCTCCCTCCAGATCTTCAAACTGATGAAGTTTGACAGCTACGCTCGCTTTGTGCGCTCACAGCTCTATCAGAGCTGCATGCTGGCTAATGTGGAGGGCAGGCCTCTGCCAGGGCTGGACTCTCGTGGCAAACTCCTCACTTCAACCATACACACTAGCACTTCACCCAGACAGCAAGTCAAATCCGACAACAGAACAAAAGAGGTACAGCCCTCACGAAGCTCTGAGAGGTTTGAGACTAAGTAAGGGTTGGGCTTATATACCATATATGGACATATCCTGGGGGGTTAGTTCAGTCTTTTATTAATTTATGAAGCATAATACAAAATAACACCAGCTTAATGGGCCTGTTTACATAAGTACTGTGTTAACGCTGTGATTTGTAAGATTAAAAGGTAAAGGTAAAGTTCATGGACTTCATGTCCTTGGGGCAAATTTTTTTTAATTATTTAAAATAAAATAAATAGATTAAATAAATCTTTGAATGCAATATAAGTCACTTTGGGTAAAAGCCTTCATGTTAATGTAAAATGTATTGTATTGCAGAAGGTGAAGGTCAAGCCAGCAGAAGCTGATGATGTCATAGAGAGGAGGAAGGTCAATCTGCAAAGCATGATGGGAAAGGACAAGCGCAAAGAGAAGAGAGGGTCCTGGGGAGGTGATGTTATGATGTCAGAATATAGAATTATAGAATATGTTCAAGTTTTAACATTGATCAGACTAAACAAAGCTAAATTTAGCCTAACTATTTTAGGCCATGTAATTAAATTGTTGTTATCTGTTGTTGGGAATTTCCAGAATCATCAATGAGCTCCAAGACTGGACTGAAAAGTGGAGAGGTACTCATACCAGCCCATACCAGCATTATACAATGTCACACTTCAAATAAATCTCTTAATAGAGTTTTGGTTTGTAGTCTTAAAACCGAAAATGAATATTTTCAAGCTATAGAATATTTTAAAGCCATAGATTTTAGGTTTGTAGAATAGCTGTTTTCAATTTATCAGCACAATAAAATCTGTGGTTCATATTAGTTAAAGAGACTTCCCCAAGTAATATTAACCACAGACCTCAGTTTACTGTTAAATCGAAGATTGCTATACTAAAAACCTATTGGAAATTCCTGAGGAAATTCATGGTGATTTTCCAAGTTACACTACAAACTGACATCATCACTGAACGTCTCTCCAACAATCCTTTTGTTGCAGATTGAGAAATTAGTGGCATGCTCTGCGGAGGGAAAGGCTGAGAAATACTGCTGTGTGTTTCTGCCAGACGGCACCGCCTCTCTGACCCCGGCTCGACCGGGACTCACTGTACGCAATATGCTCACCGGCTTGTGTGAGAAAAGAGGCCTTCCTCTGTCAGACATCATCATCTACCTACAGGGCAAAGATAAAGTAAGAACTATTAAAGTCCTGACATGAAGCCACTGAAAGCTGCCACGTCAAAAACCAATTCTATAAGTTATTTCAAATCCGCTCCAAATCTGATTTTTGCAAATGCGTTTCGATCAAGTAGCTGAAGTAGTTCTTTTCGTCATTCAGGACGTGACATGACTGTAATTTCACAGGAAAGCGCAGAGTCTCCAGCTGTATCTGAAGTCACTCATTTACACTTAAATAGAACGTTGACTATGTAATGAATGGCGAATGAGTAAGTGGCTTCAGATGGAGCATATGGATGAATGTGTAAATACAGTAACACGTCTGATGCTTACAGTATGTCTGCCTTATAAATATATCTCATGATGGACATAACCACAGGCAAATTTCCAGTTTTACATTCTCTCTTTTTACATAAGCATAACAGCTAATGTTGTTGCTTAAATCATTTCTGTAGCAAATGATGTCGATATACCAGATATTGACTACACTGTCTGAACAAAATGATCCAGTTTCATCGCTTACAAAAAAAAGTGTGAACAGTCAGTTTCAAGTTTGAAATCAGAGTTTGAATCCGATTTATGTGTGAACAAAGCCGTAGTCTTTCATTGCATGTAGTTTTGGTGTCTTTATTCTTCTCTCACAGTTTATTTGTACTATTTTTTTCTATATCCACATAATGTTATGGTGTAGCAACCACTATCTTTGGACCAGGACAGTTCTGTACTGAAAGAGCAGCAGGTGTTTTTGGAACTGAGAGTAACATTTGCGTGAGTATTGTGTGAAAACATTATCTACTCTTTTCTTTGTTGAGTGGATCTGTGGATCGAATCGCCTGTTTTCCTCAGGTGTTTACGCGCACACGTGTGTTTGTGTTGTGTTTTTTGTACAGAGTAAAGGTAGCGTTTACAGGTAAGACTGTGGCTGTTGTTGTGAAGTCCAATAAGACGCTGCAGGAAGCCCTCGCCACAATGCTTAACAAATACCGCCTCAGGCCACAGGACGCCACTGTTACCATGGTGAGTGGTGGTCTAGCGCGACTGGAACAAACGCTTCATTACGTTCTTTGTTCAGAGTTAACAGTTTGACCTTTTCTGATGGACCACAAGCTGCACACAGGGAGAGATTTGATTTTTCTGTTCCTCTGGTTATTAAATTGCAACTGAAAAAGAAGGACAATGCTAATATTGAACAAACCGTTACGGTTGTTTATGTCACCAAGAAATAGATAGAAACTCCAGAACTCAGTTTGTTCGATATGTAAAAGATAACTAGTTGATCTGTAAGGACTCTGTGCTATTCAGAGTTACTACTAAATTGCTAAATGCCAGTAAAAGTACTTGTCATTAAATCTAAATTAATTAATTGTAATCAAGTAATCCCTTAATATAGGCTACTATTAAAAATTATGTGAATATAAATATTTTTATAATTTGTTTTAACTGAGCGTGACTGCAACAAGTAACAGAACATTTTCATAAGCGCTTAATCTGTGACATCACACTGGGTAGCTCCACCCACTGCGAAATCTCATTGGTCCCAAATTCCAGTCAACATAACTACATTAAACATTAAATATTTTTTTATTGGCTGAGATTGTGTCCTCACTCTAATTATACATGCACATAATGTCTCTCTCCTTTCTTTATCCATTTCAGAGTGGAAGCGGACACATATTAAGTATGAACACAGCTGTTACATTGCTGGCCAATAAGACACTAATTCTAGATAGAGGTGAGGACATCACCTCATGGTTTGTTTTTTTGAGATTTTCACTTAAGTCATTCTGCAGAAAACACCCAGAATTAAAAAAAAACTTTACTTTATATGACCTATCGAGGTTATAGGTTATATTACGATGATATAACCTGTATGTCCCCAAAAGGACATCATAGATATAAACCAAAGGCTTTATCAGCTGAATAGTGGCATCTGTTTCTCTTGTGTAAAATGTGCAAATGAATCCACATTTACACATAGTGCATTTAGTCATGGCATCGTATCCTTGAGCTTTAATATACTAGCAATGTAATTTTCCAAGTGATTTTTCCACTGAGAGCCTCAGGAGTCCCGTTCCTAGTGGAGAACATGTCACCATAAATTTGTGTTATTTTGGTTGTCATTTTTTCCCTTTGCAGCATTACACCACCTTTCACACACTGAATTAAATAGAGAGCCACTGTATCCTATTGCGTAACTGGGCTTTATGGGATACTGTATATAAGTATAATGTATGTATATTTACTGTGTTACAGGTGTTGATCAGGTCAGCAGCTCAAAGGGAGTCAGCTCACCTCCTTTATCACAAGTGAGTCAGGCAGGTTCTGCTGCCTCAGACCAAAAGATCTCATTAGCCCTGTTCCAAAACCTCGTGAGCTGT
>JAZGTI010009279.1:0-19060 GCA_036877585.1 Botia kubotai | reverse complement strand
TGCACTAAGGCATTCAAAATGATCTTTGTAATATTCTCAGATGATGTTGGCATAACATGGCTCATCAGGTTTTCATGACATGCTGTTATTAAAGTCAAACGAGGACATGATGTTCAAAATACGAAGAAACTTTCAAATGCAGGCACATTTTTTCTATGCAATGTTTCACTCGGATTGTTATGCTTATCATTTGTAATGAAAAACTGTATTCGATTAGAAGGACTTGCTTTCACACCTCACTGTACAAACAAACACATTTATCAAAGTGGAACACATGAACGATGCAAATCTTCCACTTTTTCAATGATAAATCACTTTCTCATCTCATATTCTAATATGCAGAGAGTATAAGTAAGCAACTTAAAGGTTTACTTTCCTAAAACAAGAGGAAAAACTTGAGTGACAAAAACATTTCCCTGTTTAACAATCTTCATCTGTCCAAAATCACAACATTGGCTCAAACAATGACGCAAGTTTGTTACAGGGCCATATGTTTGTCCGACCAATAGCAGGCTGTGGTAGTGTTAGGATAAATACTAGTCATAATCTTTTACTAGTGGTACACAAATGATGCACTTTACCCATTATGTATGATCTTTTTTAAATGTTTCTCCACATTTTTGCCGCTTCAAACTGTAGCTTATTGTTCCACGCTAAAACGTCAGAAATGTTATTCAAAACAATTGTCAGGATCTCATTCCTCATGACGTTTAGTCAAAGTGCTCAGTTTCCCGCCTGAAACAGTTTACTGAAGAACTCATCAAACTCATTTCAGCTGATATATTTATCTCTGTGTCTCTGTGGCTGCCATTTCAATTACTTTCCGTGGGAAATAAGAACGTGTTGTGTTCAGAGATGAATGCCCTTCTGTCATTTCTGATTAAACCTGGCACATGCCAGTGACACTGGAAAAGGTGAGAGGGTTTCCAGCTAACAGGGAACATTCTCAGAACATTGGCTCTACAATTCTCTACATTGGCTCTCTCTGGAACATTCTCTACAAGTGCTCTAAAAGTTATCAAAAATGTTCTTGCAGTAACGTTAGTAGAACATTCATTTCTAATGTTATATATCATATATATCCAAAAATATATTTTATTAATAATACAATTATTCTTAAGTTGGTAGTTGAACATTTTGCAAATGTTACAGTTAAAAAAAGTTTGAATAACGTTCTTATAATAATAACTAATAATGTTAATACAATGCCTAAAAAATTGACATTTTGAACATTCCTAGAACATTCAAAATAACCTTTTAACACATTTGTTTCTTAATGGAAATGTTAGGGAAACGTTCTTACAGCCTACAATTGTTAGCTGTGTTGTAACTGGATTCATCTGCTGTAAACTGCTTTTGACCTTTCAAATGCTGGTCTACTGTCACGGTCACCACTCAACATAAACCAACGCAAACCAGCGACTCTCGCTGAAAGCTTCTACAAACTCATTCCATCAATTGTTACGCTGTGCAGAAAACCATTTAGAAAGCTGCTCGTTCCGCTTTTGCCAGCAAAGACTTTGAAGGAGTTTCAGCATTTCAGCAGCTCGAGGAGAACCGCTGATAATACTGCAGATATCAGATCTCCAGCTCACATCAGCTATTACACACTCATGAAACGGGCTGTCAAAGGATCGTGTCTTTAGTCCCAGTTTAAACTGAACCCTTTTTCTGTGAAACGTCACAAATTTCATTGCCACAATTACACGCCCGATACAGTAAGTGCACATGAAGGCACAGTAGCAAGCATCTGTTTTATGTACTGAATGACTTTCCCATGAATTCACCAAGCCCTGAATTCAGGGTGCTGGAAACATTCCTTGGAGAATTTCAGAGTGTTTTGTTAATTTTTAGCAATGCAGTCTGCTTCTGTTTCACCTCGTCTCAGTGGTTCACTGCTGGAGGAGAATCTGTGGGCCTTTGAGTTTAAACAAAAATCACTTTGTACACAAACAACTGGATGATGTTTTTGTATCTTTGGAGATATATTTGTGTCCTTCTCACAAACCACTACAATTCAACGAGCTGACACAGAAAACACATACCAGTATGCAAGACCATATGTAGCAACAATTACAGTGACATAATCACTCCAGTGTTTAATTAAAGTGCTTGTATAATGATCTAAAGTCACTGTATGTCATGTTAAACATTCTTTAACTAGATTACTCTGGTGTTTCACTGATTCTTTCATCTGTCAGAATTTCAAGTGTTTAGAGCAAAAATCTAATTAGAGCTACATAATTTGCTCGGCTAATGAGTCGAGAGCAGCCGTTAGCCGGAGCAATAATCAATACAGTGTTCATTAAACAACTACAAGATAACATGCAATTTGTACTTTAAAACAACAGTTTAGAGTCATGATTATGTACAGCAGCAGTCAGTTCAAATGTTAAAGCAGTTCACACATCTGTTAAACTCAGATTCATCAAACTTGAACCAGCACTAACTATTCCCAAAAGACCAGCTACTGAAATAGTACAGCACAGCAGTTTGCTTCCTTCCTTAAACCATCATTATATTTACAAACCCAAGCTTCAATATATCCGCCTTTCGGAATCTCATTAAAATACCACAGGAATGTCACCACAACAAACCAAAAACAATCATTTCCTACAGAAGTCCATTATATATGTCTAACTCCAGAATAAATAAACCAATCACCCAATATATAAACAAAAGATCTTACCCCAAATATGGATTTCCTCGTGTGCTGTGAAACTCTTCAGCATGATTTCTTCCATCAATTTCCTGTGCATCTTTCCAAACAAAGCTGTTCCTCCGGGGAAATCCTGCTTGGTCATGTGACCATGTCATGTGATCAGGTAACGTGAGGTAGTATGACAGGTTATATTTCAAGGGTAATTTACATTTGAAAGTTTGTCTTAAGGTCATTTTAAAACCAAAGGCAGTCGTAAAGTCTACATATCACACATTTTTAAATGTATATGGCAGGGCTACGATGTAAACGCTTAATTGCTTTATAAAAATTGCCTTTTCTTTGCACACCTGCCTGTAGATATTACACTTGTAACGCTTTATTTACAGTAATCACACAAGTAGTTGATTACACACTTTGAATCACCAATTTTGTAAGTAATTTATTAGGTGTGGTAGAGTCATATCTCCATATAGTGTCTTTAGACTACACAGTTACTGGTGTTGGTCACTGGAACAGCCGTTCTCAAGTAACTCGAGTTAAACTTCTATAACAAACACTCCAGCATCAAACAGGAAATGGTAGCTCTGTTACCAGGTGCGGGGCTTGAACCCATGAGGGCACACAGTCATCGAATTTTAAGTCCTGCACTGTAACCGCCTCACTGCGTTGATAGCATTGAATAAACAGGAATTGGTTCGTCCCACGAGAAACTTCTCTTTCAGCAGAATTAAGTGTTTTTATGAACATTAAATGAGTCATTTTTGGGTGGTGTTGAAAACAGGTATTAGTGCTGCACACTTGAACAGACTCTGTAATGGACACTACATTTGTAATCAAACAAGAACTCTCTGTAGTTCACAACAGAACTCTCCTGTAATCAGATGCTCAAGTGACTGATGTAATATCCTCATGTACTGTTTCAGATGTGCTTGATGAGGAAACACTCGTGCGCTCAGTTACTGGTGATTCAGCGGGCTCATCTAATCTGTATAAGCGTCTTCCTGCTCAGTTTACATACAGAACACAAGGGATCTCATGCTGAGGTCATGGGTTTAAAACCCACGGAACATATATCCAGCTAACAGGGAACGTTCTCCGAACATTGGCTCATGTTCTCTAAAAGTTCCCTCAAAGTTATCAAAATGTTCTTGCAGTAATGTTAGTAACGTAACTTTTTGTCTTTTTATATTTATTGTTTTCTTTTCTGATATTCTTGATGTTTATATTGTTCCACAATTAATATATTGTGTAAAGAGACTTTAAAATAAGAAGTATTTAATAACAGATTGTGTATTGAGCAGAACAGCTACACACAGCTAGCGGTGGCCGTGAGCTGGTTTTCCTGTGTTATTCCTCTGCCGTGTCCCTTTATGTGCTAATCCATCTGTACTCTTCCCATGACCTCATGAAGCTGTCCGGAGCAAGATAACAATTCAAATGATTTACTGTGATTGACTATAACACACTGTCAGACAACTGAGTACCAATAATCCCATCCAACTAATATATGCAAGACAAAAACACATGACCCTCAAGAACAAGGTCACGACCAGGTCAATGTTAAAGATCACATGATAAGATTATTTTATTTGAAGGGAAAACAAGCCGACTCAAATAAATCGCTCCTCACTCCTTTCGTGAAGCAGAGAGAAGTGCTGTCGGTTTGTATGGACTCAAACTCAGATAGCAGCTGGACGGTTTGGGCTGGGAGGGATTAGATTCGATTCTTGTGTGAATTAAACTGCCCATCAGTCAATTACATGATACTGGCAGTTTGCTGACCTTATCTGGCCACATTAGAGGTCCAGAAGGCCAGAAATGGGAAAGGGCCGGACAAAGAGCCATCAGGCCTCTCCATCTCAAAGCATCTTGTGAAGCCACAGATGCGCATCTCACTGGCAATGGCTCTATATAGCAATTATTACGGATAAATATTGTCAGAAACTCTCCGTGCATGATCACTCACTGACGCCAGTCTCTCAGCTGCAGAATTAAAGTCTGTGCATAAATCACTGAACAGAAGTCTATGACAATACATATGTAACATACACAAAACTGCATTTATCACATCGTGATGGTGATTATTAGATTAGATCATTATTAGACATTAAAGATTATTAAAGACATTTTGCCATTGACACTCTTTGTCATTTAGTTCTTATTCACTTTCATTATGTGTGAAAGAGACATTTTGAATGAAGAAAGTCATAAAGGTTTAGAGCAACTGACTTCATTATTTGCATTTTTTAAATAAAATATGCATTTAGCATTTTGTCTGCAGTAAAGTATGCTCATGTATTAGGTATAAATATGAGCTCGCCACATCTTCATGCTGAAGCAGCTGGGCTCATTCACTTGCTCTCTCTGTCAGGAGTAACTGCTTCGTTTAAGAAGAGTGGGGGCAGAAGTGTGTGGGCGACATTAAATCAGTGTTTGCCTTCAGCTCTTAAAACACAACACTGACAGTGAAGATACGCTGCAGGAATTGAACGTCCTGGTTCTGAGTTTTGTTGATGCACTACACTCTCCTCCTGCTGGGTCATTTAAGGATATATGGCACAGTGCCAAAGTCTCCGGCCACCACCAGCTGTGTTGTTTTAGCAAATGTAATGACAATGTTTAGTTTTCTGTCTCCTCTACAGGAAATATGTACACACAATTAAAACACACACACACAGTTTTCATAAGAAAATGGCTTCTTCAGGCCTCTTGGCACGAAACACATCTTGCACTCTTTTGGGGGGACTGTCCTTAAGTCATTTGATTAGAATTAGAAATTAGGGTTTCATGAATGTCATGTAGGTTTAAGAGATCTGTCTGTCTGTCTGTATATATATATATATATATGTAAATTTAGCATAAATACACACGATGTTGCGAATGCAGCTTATCACACTCGCTGATGCAAAATGTTGTTGCACAATGTCATGACAAAACTCACGCAGTGTTCACCTGGCATACGTCTAATGCCAGTTGAAGTGGCACCGATTGGGGTGTTTTTTGGGCCGTCCCTGTTCTCTGTGAGACCTCGAATGACTCAGTGGCTTGTGGTCAAACCTGGAAGCAAAGTGCCAACGTCAAATGAGTCAGCGACCAGACAAACAGCTCCTGCTCCTCAAAGGGCCAGTCAGACTCCATGATCTTTACAGCTCAGTCAGCTCAGAGACAAGGAGGCGATGAGGAAATACGCAGTGACACAAAGACATCTGTCTAGACAAACACAAAGACGCGCACACGTGCCACTGATGACTTCTATCATAGCAGATGTGGAACACAGCCAGGACAGATGGACAGCAATTTGCAGTGAGGAACATACCGGGGCACCGAGGAACCGAGCTTTTGTCATTATTTAGACGCAGAATAAGGGATCGTCTGCATATGGACGTCTCAGGCTGATTTCCTGTCTTCCCATCATCAGTTTGACTGCTTCTCTCGTCTCACAGGGGAAGCAAATATCAAAACCTGTTTGCCTGAGCCGCTTGATGTGTCTACACAAAAAAAGGAAATTGATTCGGGGTCTTTTGTGACCACCATTTTCCTGTGGTTGTTACGTTGACTTGAATTAAAAGCAGGATTTAGTGTTGGTCCCTTAACACCATCATGATGAGACAGAATGCTTTATAAAATGCTTTTGAACAGCTGCCGTCGTGTAGCATCACTGGATGATATTTAAGATCTGGTATATTGAGCATCAGCGCTCTGCTGTAGTTTTAACCGAGATGTAACTGAGAATATGAGAATATTTTAAAAACAAATCACACTTATTGGATGTTGGGAAGTGATAACCCAGCTAGTTTAGGCTGTAAGAAAACCTAAAGAAGAAACCTAAAAACATTTCCATTAACTAACACATTAAAATGTTATTTTTAAAAGGAATATTCAAAATGTTAATCTGCTTATCTACCCAAATCTCATTTACAGTCAATTATTTTCCACACTGCCTCACGGTTGGTCACATGATATATGAGAGCCAATAGCATTTGTGTTGCGTAAATGATGACAAAAGCACATTATTTACGGATAGCATGACGTACTCTCAGTAAATAATGTTCTTTTGTCATCATTTACGCAGTTGTTCTGGTCTTCACAATAAGCCATTGTATGGCTTCAGGGACCTGAAATATAGAACAGAAGTCATATGGACTCATTTTATGATATTGTTATGGGGCTTTTTGTCCATCATCTAGTTCTGTTGTATAAAAGAAGCACTTAGAAATTCTGCTTGTCTTTCATGTTGCACAGAAGAAAGAAGATAATATAAGATCAGAACAACATAAGGACGAGTGTATGATGACATCATCCTCATTGTGGGGTGAGCTCGTCCTTTAAAGGGACATACATGAGAAAACAAGCAGAAACAAAAACACAGCCTTTCCCAGTGCCTTCCCAGTGTCTTCCCAGTGCCTTCCCAGTGTCCTCCCAGTGCCTTCCCAGTGCCTTCCCAGTGTCTTCCCAGTGTCTTCCCAGTGTCTTCTCAGTGCTCTCCCAGTGCCTTCCCAGTGTCCTCCCAGTGCCTTCCCAGTGTCTTCCCAGTGCCTTCCCAGTGTCTTCCCAGTGCCTTCCCAGTGTCTTCCCAGTGTCTTCTCAGTGCCTTCCCAGTGCCTTCCCAGTGTGACACAGAACAAGGTTTATTAACAGCGTAACATCAGCAGACTTCTGGGGCGGAAAACTGTCACCGTTCACCGTGTGCTTTAAATTCAAATCAAATCAAATCACTTTTATTGTCACATCACCACAGCACTTGTGCCTAGGTGAGTGAAATTCTTAGGAGCGTGCTCCAGACAGTGCAGATACAATTAACATTTAGACAGGTAGACAGGTTAGACATGTTTGTAAGGAGACAATGTCCAATATAAACATACATACATACATACATACATACTCATACATTGCATTACATCATTAGAGATCCAGTTATTTCTGCTCTGTATTCATTATCTTCAGGTAGCGGTTGTGTGTTAAATCTGTTCACCTGTTGTTCAAACTCGTTCTCGTTCTGACTTTCCAAGTCAAATTGCTTTCATTGATTTTCACAGTCGTTTTAAAAACATTTCTGCTGTAAATCTTTGACAATCTAGAGTAAAAGACATGAACACGAGGTCAAATATGAAAACACATTCTGGGTATATTGTTGGACAGGTATAAACTGGACTGTGATGTTTGCTCAAACCAGCCCGAGATAAAGCGTCATTGCCAATAAGTGTGAAGAGTAACGGAGAGAGAGCAGACAGTCAAAGTCTGGGTCAGACATGTTGAAATCTTCACCAGCTTTTTACTCGTGAAATAAATCGATGTTGCACTCTTGACCTAAGAGCACAGGCTCTAAAATCTATTCTTAAAGCTGCAATCTGTGATCACCATCTCTGTTTGAACATAAAATTGCAGCTTACTTGCAGAGATACTTTATTAACGTGGATGACAAGTTTAGATTCTAAACAACTGCTAAACAACATGTGATGTAGCAGCCAGATCTTCTTTCTGTTTACATGTGGACATTTCCCACGAAATCCCACCTGATGGTTATCATTATTATATATCATTATATATATGTATATATCATTATTATAAACTTACTGTTGTGAATGAAGGTAAGATGAAGAGATTGTGTTATGTACTTGCTCAATAACTGATTTTTGTTCCATTTTAACCCAAAAAAGATGGATTGCAGCTTTACAAAGTACGTTTTTGTCTTGTTTTCTATATGACGATCAATTTGCCTGAGAGGCAAAAATATTGAGTTTTGAGTTTTTCAAGACTGAATCTCGAGTCAAATCTATTGTGTTTTGCTCCTTGATTTTTTCCTGTAAGATTTACGCTTAAAATCAATAGAAAAATAATTTTTTAAAGTGCATGAGACACACAAACTTCCTGATATAAAGTGACGATACATCGCCAGAGAAACGTGCTTTTTGCCATGTCTGTAATACATCTGCACACACACACACACACACACACGCACATATATATAGTCTATGTACTGTACATACATAAAAAATGACCATTGCTTTTTATCATGAACTGTCATGAGACTCATTCATGACACATTCATTAGCCTCTTCACACACATGCTAGTCATCTGTCTCTCCTTTTATTCTCACTTCCGGTGCTGAAATGGCAAGACTTGCCTTGGCTGTGCTAACCTGGAAACAGAGCACAGCGGGGTGTGGTTTCCTTCCTCCGAGAGCCGTCGGGTCAAAACGAATTGCGGAAAGTTTCTGACACAGCAGTGGGTAATTATATCAAATGAATCTTTTCACTTGGTTAACAATAAGACACTTGTGGGATCAGCGCGAGTCGGCGGCGCTTTCCGAGCGTGACTGAAGTAAATAGCTTTCTACACTTTAAAAAATTGAAGTAGATTGAAATCTACTCGGTGCATCTGAAAAATATTAGTATGCTCTCGTCAGCCCTAAAAGATATCCCCAGCAGAACTGCTGGAGTAAAGCGTTGCCTTAGTTTCTCTCCAGAAGATCTCATCCGTCATCAGAGATTGCCAAGAGGTCGCTGGAGCCTTCCAGCCAGTGGCTGAAGTCAGAAACTCCAGCTCTTGAATACTGATCCAAACAGGAGAGCTTGAACTTGAACAGGCCTCTGTCATGTCCTTCCCAGAAAGCCAGAGAGAAACAGAGAGAAACAGAGAGAAGGAGTTTTGCTCAGAGCTCTCACATAGCAGTTTCACGAGTTCTCAGCTGCTTCAGTCTGATCAACTTCGGCGTAGATGGTTTTCTTAAAATTCCTTATGTGGAATAAAAATAGAGACAATTAGTTAAAATACCTCTGAAAATGAATGTGGATACGTTTAGTAGCTCAAATAATTTGGTAAGAAACGTTCATACTCAAATCTCTGATGCAGACTCTGGTGTCGGGGTCAATTTTGGGCACACTTAGAGCCCTTTTGAAGCTCTTTTAAAACTTTAAAACTGTTAAATCTTTACTGGAGACGCGTGGGATTACTCGGGTGTCTTTCTCAGAAGGAAAGTCAGAGGGAGAGGAGACTTATAAAGCCTTTATTTACTTGTTCTCTAATCCTGTGTGAAATCTAATCTCAGATATTAAAGAGCTCTCATCTGTGACTCTCCCTGTGGGAAAAGACAAAGACAGACTGACAAAGAAAGCTGGTCCATGCATGTTGATGTTTAACATTATGAAATATTAAACAGACTTCTGGGGACACAACCGACACATCTGCATCACAACAGAGCAGTTAAGACACTCCTACGATTCCTATTTATTTCTCATATTTTAGATTCTATACAGAGTCTCTTCACTTGGCTCCTAAAGGGGCGGTCACACTAGACTTCCGTGCTCCACTGACTTCCAGTTTTACGCATGTGAATGCAGAAGACTGGAAACAAAGTATTGTGTGAAAGGTTTTGCATTCTGTTGTGTATGAAAACATTCAGTGTATAAGCAGTATATAGTTAAAGTGACAGCACACCTATAAATGAAAATTCCTTCTAAATCATTTACTCAACTTCCTCTAAACCCAAGTTTCTTTTTTCTGCGTAACACAGAATGTTAGCGATTAGCATCCTCGGTCCCCATTCACTTTCACTGTATAGATGATAAACTGTAAGAGCAGAGTCAAATTCTTTAATATTTAAAAGTCGCGTGGGTTGGAAATGACATGAGTGTGAGGAAATGACAGAAAGGTAGTTTTCAGTTGAACTACTTCTTTAAGTTCACCAGAATCAGACAAATATAAGGTTAAATTAAATTAAAAGGTTAAATTCTAATTAAACGAATTGCTCACACACAGCATCTTTGAGATGGATGTATAGAGGATTAACTGCTCAAAAATCTATTCAGTCCTACTGTGTTTTTTTATGTTAATATAGGATTTTGTGAGACCCCCACATTTTTTTTTCAAGATACTCTCTAATAAATTGGTTAGGAAATTAAAGACTTTTTTACCCTTGAATAAAATCTGTCTCTCATTTACACATGTATGCATAAAATAACAGGACAAAATGCATAAGTAACAGAGCTGGGACAGAAATCCAGACAGGAGTTTCACTATAAGAAGGACAGAAAATGTTTCGTAAGTGTGAGTGTGACTGCGTGATGCGTAAGCAATCAAAAGCATATCAATTAATTGTATGATGTATTTTTAAGCGGCTATCTTTAATCCCACCCTAAAGCTAATCTTTAAAATTAAATTCCCAAAACAGGTAAACCCAGATTTATATGTAATTTTGTTCTGTTACAGAACACAGAAACATTTATTATGGCAATATTTCAGCTGTTTAAGATGCGGTCGTTGCGTCTGTATTTCATCCATTTGTCAGATGCGGTTATCTAAAGCAGCGTGCTGTGCATGTAAACTGCAGCGTGCATTTCTCAGTATGTGTGTTTCCTGCACCAAGCGCATGACATTAGTATTGTTAGGACCATCCTGTACAGAAACAACTGCAGTGTATCACATCTTCCTGTGTTGAACACATCCAGAGAAAGAACATGCTGATGACAACATGCAGTTGTTATGTGATAGGTGTCTGTGTGCGGGAACATGTGACTGTTCTAAAACTGCACTCTTGTCATTGAGACTCATGAGAGTAATGATGAGAAAACCAACAGTGGCCCCATGCTGTCAAACACACAGAGTAAATAACTGTGTGAGTGTCAGTGTGTGTGTGTGTGTAAGTGTGTGTGTCAGTGTGTGTGAGTGTCAGTGTGTGTGTGTGTGTGTGTGTGTGTCGGGGGGGGGCAACCTCAGCTCTGATGGATGGCCGCGGTCCTGTCAGAAAATACACCACCTACAGATTCTCTTATTCATTTTTCATTTACTGACATCTCTGAAGAGTGTTACTACCCCAATCCTTCAATTGCCCCTAGCTAACAATTTTAGGTTGTAAGAATGTTTCTGGAAGGTTTCTATTAAATAACAAAAACAAGAACGTGTACGCTAACTTCCACTAACACCTTAATAATGTTGATAGGATATATAACGTTAAAAAGACATTCCACTAACGTTACAAGAACATATTTTGATAGCTTTAAAGGATCTCTGAGAGAACTTTGAGTGTTTTTAGAGCGATAGCCAATGTTCTGAGAACGCTCCCTGTAAACTGGGCCTCCACCTGCCCTTATCTGCTCTATTTCCCCTCGTCTTCTGTACCACAGGTCTTCCTGTGTTTGTCTCTTTGTCTCTGAGGCGGAGGATTCTGAATCTAATTACCAGGTTGTTTTGTAATTAATTTGCAGTAAACACTTCACTCAATTAGACAGGAGTCTAATTCTTCTCACACACGGGAGGTGCCCCACTCTCGGCGGCAGAGCTAGTCTATTTCAGTCGTGCACGTTAGCTTCGAACGCTTCAGCTGTGCCAGATCTCCACTTGGCAGAGTGTTTCGACTGCCATGGCCTTTTGTGGAGGCCAAACTTTTAATGCATTGTGATTAAAAACTGTTTTGCCCTGTAGAAATCATTTCAAGTTAGGGTAGGTAATTTTGGATATGCATAGTCTATATGCATGCATAGTCTGACAGGCAAGTAGGACATTCGAACCGAATGCAATAACTGCATGAACACTTTATGGTCCTGCACACAGTTGCTAAGGACATGAACAGACTTTTAACCAGCATAACACAAAGTGTTTCTGGAACAAATTGCGTACCCTGTCTTTAAATGAACCACTACAGAAAATTACACCGTGTTGCAATGCTTCTAATCCTTCCATTATAATTTTTAAAATGTAAATAATGGAGATGACGCTCCACACCCAAACCACCAACTAATTTTCAGTTCAGACAAAGAAGCATGTGATTGAAAAGCAGCCGTTGGTGGACTGTAGCTAGTCTACTTGCAACTTATTAAGACACAGACAATGTAATATTGTGGGGTTTTATGGGCTGTATCTCCCCACCCACAAACTTCCAAACACAGACAAGGTCAGTAATACAGTCAAAGGCTGTTAACAGAACATAGCGTTACCCCCCCCCATCCCAACCCAACCCCCACCCAAGCTTTGTTTGCCTCACTGCTGCTTATGGATATTTGACTTCCTTTGGTCTCTTTTTTAGAAACTGGGCCCCAGTGGGAGATATTACAGTTGAAGTAAATGAGGGTGTTTTCATTAAGAAACACTGCTGTCAGCGTTCTGCAGCACGGTCAGTACAACAAAACTGAGTAATCAAATAAATCTCACCGGGTAAAAGAAGTTAAGACAGTCTGTGAACGCGTTATTGACTGTGGAGTAAATCACCCTTACAGCGGAGGATCTCAGTCTTTTTGAAGGCCTTCCATTGTCTTCAACGCTCTCTGAAGCCCAACCCACAGAGTTTGACATACGTATAAATAGGTATTTGTTATAAAAATACATCTATATCAAGAAATATGTTCTGATGTACCATCTGATGCATAAAGAACACAAGACTGCAAAATACTGCCTCAGACCACTAAGCACGCATCTGATTGGAGAACAGCGAGTTACTTTCCTTGCTTTTCAGCAAATCAGTTACAGCTGCCAGGCAAATGTCATGTCACCTAATTAATATTCATGAGCCAGGCCAATAAGGTTTATAACTAATCCTCCCTAACTTTCACATCATAGCTACAGCCCTGGTCATGTTAAATCTGTGTCACAGGAAGGAACTGTATTACTGAATGTGCTGTGTAAGCATAAGAGGCTGTTTATGGGGACGAGATCTTAATTCAAGGTCATGTGGATTGTGCATTCATGAGTGTTTTCTCCATCAAAACTGTTTCTGATGATGTTTCATCAGCATTACAAGACACCCAGCTAACAATTTTAGATTAAAGAAACATTTCCCCAACAAAAACATTAAAAATGTCATTTTAAATGTTCTTGGAACGTTCAAAACAACCAGTTTTTAGCTGTTGTATTAACGTTACTGCTTGGTTATAAGAATGTTTTTCAAACCTTTTTAATTCTGTAATGTTTAAAAACATTTCACCAACATTTTTCATACATATATGATATATAACACAGTTCTACTAATGTTACTGCAAGGTATTTTAAAAATACTTTTAGAAAGAGTTAGCCAACGTTCTGAGAACATTCCCTGTTATCTGAGAAGATGCTTAGAGAAAGTGAGGGTGACTGTCACCAGACTGCATGTATTAATCAGGATGATAAAGCCCTCTCTTATCTGCATATGGCTCCTTCCATATTAAACCAAGAAAACATTAGCACAGACATTCCCCTGCAAGCTTTACCATCAATCTGAGGAACTGAAGTGGATTTAGATGGACTTCCAGCGATGGGCTTCCGGGTCAAACAGATTCCTCATCGAACATCCTGCTGGACAAACGCTTTAGTGATTTGATGTTGTTTTTTGCTGCTTATCTTTGCTTATCTGTTTGCGAAGTTTAATGCTGTAGGCTTTTGTTTGCCGATTAAGAGCGATACAGATGAACAAAAGGACGGTCTGTGTTTGTGTGGTCCTGATGGGCCACCAAGCTTTCCAAATTTCTGGTGTTACAAAAGCAGACAGGCAGTGATTACAGAGTTTACTGGCACGCATCGTGATAAACGATCATTTCAGCGTTACTCTCACGCAAAATTAAACTCTATCAAACTCACTTTATGAAGTCGATTAGAGGAAGCATAAATTATTAGGTCGGATTTAGATTGGCTTTGTGTCGCACCATTGAGTCTTTATATGTTCTGCTTTTGTCACATGGTCAGGATTCTATAAAAGTTTAATACCAGTATAATGATTTTGGTGACTGTCTATATAAGTAAACATTCTCTGTTGTATTTGCAAAATGTTTGTTAAATATATAATGCCTCGTTGATGTTGTATTATTTAAACACCAGCTAGTTTGTGTTGCCACGATGACAGAACTGGAGCAGTTGTGGCCTACTGGTTAGAGTGGGCTTGTAACCAGAACCTGTGCCAGTTCAGTTCTCAGTGCTGGCAGGAAACGACAGAGGTGTCCTTGAGCAAGACGCTGCACCCCTGATTGGTCCCCGGGTGCCACAGTGCTGGCCATTGCTCTGGCGTGTGTTCACAGCTTACTACTCCGATGTGTGTACACTAACTAGATGGGTTAAATGCAGAGGACAAATTCTGAGTATGGGTCACCAAACTTGGCCTGTTGGTCACTTCACACGTTACCATGTGTACTGCACAATTGTGTCGTCAGGGTGCTACAGTGTACAGTGTTGTGTTGTGATTGATGTTGTGATACAGTACAGTATTACAGTAGCCATGGATTGTACCCAGCCAACAATTTTAGGTTCTAAGAACGTTTCCCTAAGTCTGAGAATGTTACCTGTTAGCGGAGTAGATGCTATTTTAAAAACTCTGCCTGGCTGAAGCTGAAAAATGAAATCTTTATTGTTAATGACAGATATTACTGATCCTAAAGCAACAGAATAACGCTGATTTTAAAATGAATGTGTCTGCATATTGAAAGTTCAATGAGGCAGAATACATTAAATCTAGAGCTGTTCTGCCATGTTGTCGTTTTATGATGCATAACATCAGATATTTCTCTCCCATTTAACTATTTAACTAAATCACCTTGAGCGGAGCAGTCAGGAGACCACAGACTCTTTGAAGTGAAGATTCGCTCTCATCTGTTTCCCTTCGAGTATTTGTTTGCAGTGCATGTTAACCAGTGTACTCAGAGATACAATGAGCAGCCGACTTTACCCTGAAGGATTTTGGGCTTCAGAATTGGCGAGCTTTTACGTGTTTGTTTTCATATGCACGAGTACTGTGAAAACACTGTAAACCAGCCCTGGACAACAATGTACATATATTCTTATTAGCCTCACAAGGGAACGTGTGTTATCTTACCTGCCCAGACAGACCTCAAAATAATGCTGGTAAAACACTCACATTAGGTTTAGGCCTGCATGAGTGTGCTGTTGTGCTTGGCTGCCAGGTCATTCATTTCATGCACAAGTCTGCTTGTGCGATTTTAGAGCTGAGCCAGCTTAGGTTGTAAGAATGTTAAAAATATTATTTTAAAAGTTCTAGGAACGTTCAAAACAGTTTTGTAGATGTAGTATGAACACTATTGCTTGGTTCGAAAATGTTTTTTTAAACTTTTGTTTAATTCTGTGATGTTTTTAGCACGTTCCACTAACAATTTCATGTAAAAGTTTTATGACGTTAATATTTTATTTTATATATGATATTTAGCACTATAAAAGTTCTGCTAACGTTAGCTGGCTATGACTTTCGTCTGTGAAAGATAAAAGAATTATACTGGTCAATCTTTTCAGGCAATTACAATGAATAGAGGCCGAGGCTTTCAGGTTTAAAAAAGGTCACAAACGCACTTTAACATTATAATCCTAAACCGGGTAAATAACATATTTCCTTTATGGCTGAAAACCATCTTTATATTTGCATGGAAAAGCACAACTCCACTAGTAATCCACAGAAGATCATACAGTCATACAGGTTTGGAATGACATCATGGGGAGCAAACGATTTCCGATAAGAGAATGTTTTCCTATAAGCGGTTTTATTTGGTGATAAGCAGGATGTTTTGTGTTGTTTTAGTGTTTGATGCTGTTTTTGATGGCGTGACCTCTCCCACTGTTTCGAAGACACTGCATGAAAAACAACGATAATGCTGCAAAAATGTCAGAGTGTCAGAGTTCATCGTCCTCTAAGCACGGGACACAGTGGGAATTGTTGTTTACGGATAACGTTGTTGTGCAACACTCTGAATTCTTCCAGCTTGTTTTGTTTGTAAAATGCAAAGGTTGTGAATACACTTCCGTTCCTGCAGACAGGTGCTAAAAGTAATTCCCGGCCAATCCGGGATTCGTGCCGAATCCGTATTTGAGCATAGCAACATTTGCGCGTTCTGTAAAACACAATCAGAATGCATCTGCGCTGAGAGGGATCGAGTGTAAGACAAATGTGTAAATAAAGACAACAATGTCATGCTGCTCTGAGTTCCTTCCAGGGAAATGAAAGTTGTCAGGGTTCGATGATAAGCTACAGGCCTGATCCCACGAGAAGTGTTGCTTTGAAGATATTAAAGATGATTTTTTTCCTCCTTCTTTTTGCCTCCCAGCCAGAATCATCTCTGGCAACAACACTTGTAGTGTAAATTGCAATATAACGCTTCTGAAACGTCAATCACAGTTACAGAAATAAATACGTTTAGCTTGAACTTCAACTCATCTTGAACGTGAGACTCAGTGGAAACTAAATAATGGTGTTTATGTACCTTCACGTCCTCCAGACGCATCTGTAAGAATGATGACATCACTGCCGTGCAAGAAGCTTATTAACACAATGATGCAACGGCTAGTTCATGGTGTACGTCATGCAATTACGCAGCTAACAATTTTAGGTTGTAAGAATGTTTCCTTAACATTTCCATTAACTAACACGAATGTTAAAAATGAAATGTTCTGAAGATTTAAAGTTTTAGAAACATTCAAAACATCCATTTTTAACACATATTAACATAATTGCTTGGTAATAATAAAAAATATCGCTTCCCTGTTAGTTGGGTATGTCATTACCAGGAGCAGGAAACAGCACTCACCTGCATCAAGGGCACTTACTGGACGTCTTCAGAGTGCATGAGACGGCACCCATTTCACAAGCCTTCAGATCTGGAAAAAGATGAAGCAGCCGTGTTACCAAGACAGATGTTGTTGGTGTTTGATATTAGCCAGCATGAGGAGCGACAGATGTTTGAGTGTAAATAAAGAGTTTTATCCATTAAACGATCATTATAAAAGAGACAGGAACATTCCTGGATGCTGATTGGTCCATACAACATTTCAGTTATGCTAAAACACACAACCCGGCTAACAGGGAACATTCTTAGATCATTGACGTTCTCTCTAAGTTCTACTAATGCTATTGCAGGAATGTATTTTGATCATGTTGAGAGAACTTTTAGACAACATTAGCCAACATTCTGAGAACATTTCCTCTTTGCTGGGCTGATGATTGTAGGTTTACACTCCAGATGAGCACCTGAGCAAGACCTCCCAGTTTGAACTGTGCTTAAAAAGTTGTTTTAGATAAAAGTGCAAGTTACATATCAGTTAATAAATTATTAACGATGAATTAACAGAACAGTGTTGTGTCAGTAAATGTGAGTGAGCTCTCTTTGATGAGCTGAACAAACATTACACTTTCTACAGAGACCAGCAGGGGATAAAAGCACTTTTAAGAAGAAGTAAACAAACATAACCATGTTAAATCAACTTAAAATCTGAACAAACAACAAACACTTATTTCCCTGCAGACTGGCTGCATTTGTAATCATTTACCTTCACATTTTCCTGAAACACGAACAGGTTTCAGCCTCAAATTCTGTGTTGACGGGACGACACTGCAAGGTCAAGCAGAAAGAAAAAGACAAGAAACAAAGAAACAAATTCAATAAAAACATGTTTTAAACAGATGTTTTTAAAAGTGCCAAAGTGATTACTCTTAAATTACAACTGTTTGATGTAGTACATTTAACTGGAATAACACAAAGATTTCATAATCTGAACAGAATACACACTTCACCTTTAAAAAACAACAGATATCTGACGTTTGAAGGCTGATCATAAAGTAAAATGAGACAAAGAGAAAAAGGCCAGTGAGACAAGAGGAAAAAAGAGAGACAGAGTTGACCTCAAACAGACACGCAAGGCCTGCATCTGCTTTGCGCTGTCTAAGGTCTAACCGGCGTGCTTGACCTAATTTTATTCTGCCTGTTGGGTAGCATGTTGCACCTGACCTTTACTACAACTTCATGAAAACGACTCATCTGTAACTCCCTCCGAGCCAGCGTGGAGTCTGGCCGTGGCAACAGCAACACCAGCACACCTCCAGCACACCTGAGTCTCCAGCAGAAAGCTGTGATATCATGAAAAACATGGTTGCCCATGCCAACACCGTTACGAAACTAAAAACTAAAGAGCGAATTGGAATAATTGGATCTTCTGTGATGGGTATTGTAATTTCGAAACAGTATTTTGGCAGAGTTGGTTTTACGATCTGCTTTTAAGATCATTCACAGGCGATTTGGGCTTTAGTGAGTGGTCTTTATTGCACTATTCTGAACACATTTCGCGAGACATGAGAACTTTATGTGTACTGTTGTTTTAGCACTGAGAATATTAAACGTTTCACACCACTGCAGAGTCCAGAGGAACAGCATGTTACTGCTGTTGCTCTTTCATAGCTCAGGAGACTGAACAGAGGTCTCAGCTGTGTCTCATATAGATATCAACTTGCTCTCAGATGTCTTAAAACTAAATACAGACACGATGAGAAAATCAATGCTGTACAATTATACATTTTACAGCATACATTTCTTTTATAGACATAATTGGTATGGAAGAATTTGATAAGAAACATACAAGTTCATATTAAAAGCTCCGACGTTTGATTGCAGACTTTGTTTTCTTGAAAAAATCGGAGAACAGTGAGACATCGCAGAGATTAATGC
>JAZGTI010009278.1:0-17622 GCA_036877585.1 Botia kubotai | reverse complement strand
CCCCCCCCCCCAAAAAAAACACAAGACTAACTTCATAGTCATAAACTTAAAATTTATTATAACAAAACCAGGAACTTTTTGTGTGGTTGGATTGAGTACATTTCCTTACAGAAACAATGGTTTGCAGTTTACAGAACTTTGTCATGCTGGTGTGAGACAGATGAGGATGTGTGTGTGTGGCGCATTCATCAGCAATGACAGTGAGCTCTGGGCATTACGCACTGTTCATTTACAAAGGGGGTATATGTTTCTGACACATGTCTAATGCATGTATGCCTAAAGGGTCATCTTGTTCTAGACACACAGTTCCCTTAAAAAGCATTGATATACAATATTTTTCTTATGTACAATCATTGAAAAAAGAAAAAGAAAATCATTTCTCGCAGAGAAGATTAGTAAAAGTGACGAAGTCACTATAAAAGGTAAGCAACTCCTAGGAGTTAGTCTTTTAAATTTCCACTAAATTTCTAGTTTTTATACAGGCCTGCAGCCTTGGATTTACAGAGGAGATAAAGTATTCCTTTAATTTTCCTATTTACAACAGTTAAGCGTGGTATTACTAGTGTGTACCATACAACACAATTTACGTCAATACAATAGTCTTTTTAAAATCAATTTAAAGTCTTTTGTAGCTTTTGTCACATTAAAAGATATAGTAACTAAAATCCATTGTTTTGCTGTTAGTAATGACAGTTAACACTGCAATACTAGTGTTGTAATGTTGAATTTTAAAGGTATCAGTTTAAGGTAAATAAAAGTTAAACAGTCAGTAATCAGTAGTGAACTGCTCTTAAAACTCTATTGAAAGGTTTAAATGGGTGAGGCACAGTTGAGCGCAGGTCACTCTGTGTTGTCTTAAAGGGATCGGTTGAGTTCTTACTGGTGTGATCACAGAAGGTGCCTGTTTGACCCAGTCTGGTGACCGTTCAGAGTGGTTGCAGTGTCTTGACGAAATTGTTTTCATTAAAAAAAAAAATCTTTCTAAACACATATACACACCCTGACAAGTCTTGTCGCCTATCCAAGTTGTAGGAACAACAAATAATAACTTGACTTCTAGTTGATCGTTTGAAATCAGAAGTGGCTTATATGAAAGGCAAAGGCAGAAGACAGAAAGGTCAGACTTTGCTTAGACAAAAGTCTTGTCACATCTTTAAAGGATTCAACCAATCACACATTAGAGCATTACCTGTGACAAATACTGTAATTAACACATTCCCAGGTGTGTAGAAGAAGAACCCCAGCACACCTGACCTGACGGCATGCCAAAGATTTAACCACAGACCAAAGTGCTGATCATCAAGAGCCTGAAGACCAAGTCTCCTGCTGAGGTGGCAGACATCGTTAATGTATCTAAAGTGGATGTATCTAAGTGGAGGGGATAAGAAAAAGATTTGAAGAAACTGGTAAAGTTCATGACAGGCCCAGGTCAGGCAGACCCCGTAAGACAACTGTTCGAGAGGACCGTTTGTTGTTTCAACAGTCCAGGGCCAGCCCTTTTTCAACTGCAGCAGAGCTACATAAGAACTGGTCACCAGAAACCCCTGTATCTACAAGAACAGTTTGTCGAATTCTCTCACGCAGTGGTCTCAATGGCCGGATTAGTGCTCAGAAACCAGCATTAAATAGAAGACAACTAAAAAATCATGTTGCATTTGCCAAGGCCCACAGCTTGCAGGAAGGATGGACTGTGGAAAAGTGGCAGAAGGTTGATTTTTCAGAAGAATCATCTATTGAACTGCATCCCAATCGTCACAAATACTGCAGAAGACCTATTGAAACCCGCATGGACCCAAGATTTACACAGAAAACAGTCAAGTTCGGTGGAGGAAAAATCATGGTTTGGGGTTACATTTAGTATGGGGGCGTGCAAGAGATCTGCAGAGTGGATGCCTGAGGTTGATGCCATCAACAGCCTGAGGTATCAAGACATTCTTGCTGCCCATTACATTCCAAACCACAGGAGAGGGCAAATACTTCAGCAGGATGGCACTCCTTCTCATACTTCAGCTTCCTCATCAAAGTTCCTGAAAGCTAAGAAGGTCAAGGTGCTCCAGGATTAGCCTGCCCAGTCACCAGACATGAACATTATTGAGCATGTCTGGGGTAAGATGAAGGCGGAGGCATTTAAGATGAAACTAAAGAATCTTGATGAACTCTGGGAGTCCTGCAAGAATGCTTTCTTTGCCTTTCCAGATGACTAAGTTATTTGAGTCATTGCCGAGTCATACACAATATTAATTATTTTTCCACTGCATCATGACTTTATGTTCTGTACTGTACATTATTTCTGTTAAGTGACAAGACTTTTGTCTAAGCAAAGTCTGACCTTTCTGTCCTAATTAAATAATTAAAAATCAAGGCATGATAAGATTTTATTTTGGTAAAATAAGCGTAATCTAGAGGCCTTTGCCTTTCATATAAGCCACTTCTGATTACAAATGATCAACTAGAAGTCAAGTTATTATTTGTTGTTCCTACAACTTGGATAGGCGAGAAGACTTTTGTCAGGGTGTGTATATATATTGCATAAATGCAAAAAAAGGTGACCACATCTGTCAAGCTCTGAAAAGAAACTTTTGACCAGAAAGCCATGGACTTGTGTGAGGAACATTTTATATTAATTAATTTGATAACGTTCCTTTCTGTAGCTTGAGTCATCTAACCTGTGTTCACATTCAAGTTCCCAGTGTGCTGCATCCAGTTATGTTTTAGTTGTATTTTAGATTTTGCATGGAAATGTGGGCGAGGCATGGAGGAAGATAATAACTTTAGTTTTTTTTAGAGAGATCTGGAATATAGCCATGTACACAAATTCAAATATTTTTTCCTTCTATGGAGCTTGACTGGTGTGGTCACTAAGAAATGTTAATGTATTCAAAAGTGCTGGGTGGAGATTCTTTAAAAAAATGCTTCCTTTGTGTTCCACAGACAAACAACAGCACACAGGAACTATGTTCATTTTTAGGGTGAACTGAAGTGGTTACATTTCAGTTACCTGCAGGTGTACAGTGTGTGCGGTCTCAGAGAGGTGTGTTGTAGCAGTCCACAGGTCGCTCGCTTTTGGCAGGTCTGTGTTGGTCCTGCTGATGTTGCTTCATGATTTCCTTCACCTCCTCCTCTAGCTCTGGAGGAATGATGAACTGGTCATCAGGGTCAGGTTGAGCTGGGGCTGTAAAATAACCCCCGGCTTTCTTCGAAGGAGCCTCGGCTGCCACCTCTATCAAGTTATGGCTCAGCTCCTGTGGTGCAACAGAGCCGTTTCCTTTCCACTTCCCCAAGGGGTTGGACCACGGATCTGTTCCTGCCTGGTTTCTGGCCTTGTCTCCCAGCTTTAAAGGTCCCTCATTGTCAGTCTCCAGTGCTGCTACCAGCATGGGCTCTGAAATCTCCGGGGACTCTGGGGTGCACGGTGGAGCTGGTGGAAAAGGCAGCAAACGGCCTAGACAGTGAACATCTGCTTCTACCTCCACTCGACTGCCATTGGAGAAAACACCAGCAATGGGCTCCTCGTCCTCACTGTCTAGACCGTTGTCTGAAAGCGCACTTGAGAAAGTGGCACTCGAGAGTTGCCTCTGAAAGGAGCTGCCAGCATTGGGGGCGAGGTGAAGCATGCAGCAGGGTAAGCGCGTGTTCTGCTGCTGTTGGGGTGGGTGAGTTTGTGGATGTAGGTGAAGATGTGTATCCTGCAGCAGGAGTGGAGGCTCGTCCGACGACGCAGTAGAACCCACCTCAGAGCTCATCTCAGAAGCGCTGACCTCTGAACTGATCTCGCTGTAGGAGGATGGAGGCATGTTGGCAGAGGAAGATGGATACAGGCTGGGACCGGGGCTGGGAGGGGGTTGTGGCGGAGGATGTTGGCTCCCAGAGGTAGGCTCAGAGGATGCAGAGCAGCAGCAGCAGCAGCAATCTTCTGCGACGCTGAGCTGAACCACCACAGCGCTGAGGCTGTCTGTGCAGCCGTATGCTTGCGCTAATGTGCACAGTTTCTTGGCAGCTGCCAAAGCATCTGGAATTTTTCGTACAGTTTCTACAGCCTCGCTGGGGTCTAGGACCTCAAACAGACCTCTGCTGCCAAGGATGAAAAACTCGTCTCTGGGTGTTAAAGGGAGCGTGTTTACATAAGGGCGAGGCAGGACTGTGGGGTAGAGGAACGAATAGCCCATGATGCGTGTGGAGTCGGTTACGCCATTCACTTTGTTGTCCTGTAGGAGGAAGGAAACAGCTTGTCAAAGCTCATAAAAAAGCTAAAAAAAGTTTTACTTAAGCAACTAATTGTACATAACAAAATAATACATGTAATAACGAAATGTACATGTATATTATTGCCTACAACTGCATTACCTTCTGCACTACTGAGAAGGTCACTCACCTCAGTGATGATAGCTTTATGCTGTCGTACACGATTGTATTCCTCTTTGATACTGATGTTGTGAAGCAGTGAGAGTGGGAGGGCCTTGCCATCGCGACACAGCACAGCTTGACACTTGCCAACATTAGCAGCGGTGAGAGTGAAGCAGCCCGTCGGGTCTGTTGGGTCATGGCGTATATGGCAGAGAGCTGCTGAACCACCCAGTTTCTGCCCTGCTGTGCCTAACTTCCTGTACCAAAAAGCATGACAATGCATGAAAGGTTTGTAATGTAAAAGATTTTTATGAAATAAACTTCTCAAAACTTCTATGCCGACAGCACTTTAATACATTAAATTAAAATCACCAATATAAAAGACGAAACCAGGCGTTTATAACAGAACTGCACAGAGTAAGACTGTAATAGAAATGCCCATTTATATCAATAAAAAAAGTAAAACAAATTAAACTAGTCAAAATATAACTATAGAAATGACTATTCATTGTATTTTTTCAAAGATTCAAGAACATTCTTTGAATAATGTATATTTTAATATTTTCAGGCAAGCAGCAATCATCAGATTTTGGTATAACTCAAAAAGAAATCTGCTGTGTGAACAAAGCCATTCGGTGGACAGAACCGGCTGAGAACTGATTTACATTATGAAGACTCAGTGCTGACCTCTGGTGGACAGGAGCTGGGTGCACTTAGTAATCTCTACAGATGAATGTTTTTTGTTTTACCTCTGCATGACCAGAAAGGTGTTGGTCATGTAGTCTTCCTCACTCTTGGTCCTGTGTAGTTCCTCGGCCAGTATGTCATTCATTGTGCACTGAAGTAAATACGGCACCTCTACATTCCTGTCACCATCGAACACACCGTACAGCGCTTCTCTAGAGCCACAGAAACTGTTCACAGACAGCGCTGCCACACACAGCCTGCGCAAGACAAACACAACTGCTACTAGTAACTAGTACTTCTGTATCTTCTTTTAAGCTTTATCTAGTCTTTGCATAAGCTATTTTTTTTAAATAGTATTAATAATTGAATTATTATTTGATATTTAAAAGTAATATTATAGTAATATTACTTTAATAATTTTTAAGTATTTCAGTACATAATTAATTAGTATATAATTAAAAATTATAAGTAAAAGTACTTCAGTATTTCATGTAATACAGTAACACAAACATTTTTATGTGTGACCTTAGTTTTAAAATCACTTTTAAAGGCTGCTCTATGTTTAAGTAACTCACTTGTTCTTGACACCTGATGCTTCAGTGTAACCATGACTCCAGACAGCTGGTCCTCCTGTGGCCTCATTGGCTGAGAATGATGATGAAGGTGGGTCGATTCGGAAACAGCGAATGTTGCTATTGGTTGAAATTTGTGGACAGTAACAATTAAGGTAAAAAATCCAACAGTTACATTTACACTGTTACATTGATCTCATTACATATAGCAGACATAACATTAAACAAACAATTAGCAAAAACAGGTTCAAACTTTACACAGTTAACTCACAACAGTTAACTCACAACAGTTAACTCACAACAGTTAACTCACAACAGTTAACTCACAACAGTTAACTCACAACAGTTAACTCACAACAGTTAACTGGTAACTTTTCACAAATTACAACATTACATGATATTATTCACAATGAATGTTTTGATTTTATTGTCCTACAGAAAAACGTCAACACTTCAAATTTCTGTTAGGCCACCAATAATCAAAATTCTGATAAGTCTCAATGTTTTTGTTTCACCTGTATATTGATGCAAGTGACTATATTGATTTTAATCTGTGCTCTTTGCCCACAAATTTACAACGGAAAAACGGCTAAACAATAACATGGTCAAAGAAACAAAATTAATATACATTTTTATAATAATGACCGTAGGAAACATTATATATTTTCTCAACTGCAACATTGACAGCTGTGGCAGTGGGTGAGTTTTGGAGCCTACACACAAACTAATGGCAGACTAATCAGCTTACTTGAGCTGTTCGAGGGTCTTGTGGTCCAGATTCAAGCGCGGGTTGCCAGTCAGGTCCAGCTCTTGCAGTTTAGGAGGCAGACTGTCAGGTAAGGTAATCTCACTCAACTCGTTACAGCTCAGATCCACACACTGTATATAAAAAAAAACACATCTATAAAAAACACAATCAACCTCAGAATACTCATCTGTGTTTGTACTGTGTACTGTGTTTGTCTGTGTTTTACTACTGTGGGTCAGTATTATTAAAACAAATTCATCTTGACCAGCTGCTATCCTTTACAGTCACACAACATTTTTAGATCTCTTGTTTTTCATTTTTGGATAGGGCACTGTAGCTCCACCCCAAGTAAAATCCCTGTACAGTAGATGTTGGGGGAGTAGCCTTCTGCTTTAAAACACTCAGCTGTACACCTGTTTCCCTCTATATTACTGTGTCTATCAAAACGGTGGCAAGACGGCCAAAGAAAATATAGTATATATAAAAACAAGGAAGGAAAGAAAATATCCAAACAGAAATGTGTTAATGAAAACTAAACTATTACTAACCACTGGTGAAACTAAAATTATTCTGAATTGTAAAGTAAATGTGAAAAAAGTTTGTGATGTATTTATAATCTAACCTTCATCTCAGTAATCTGCATCACCTCAGGGAAAACCTCGATGCAGTTGGAGTGAGCCACCAGTGTGTGCATGCGTCTGCAGTTTAGGATGGTGGTGGGCACTGCCTTTAGTCTGTTCCCACTCAGGTCCACCTCCTCCAGCTCCTCCAGCTTAGCCATTTTACTGCAGAACAAACAAAGATAAAAACAGGACCAAAAACTACATATGTGTTTATGTCCCTGACTGTGGTCACTGCTGGCTCAGTTTTAAGAAAGTGAAAATGACAAAACATGCTGATACTGTCTAGAAAAGATCTCAAGATGGTGACCTGATAGAACTCTGGAGGTACCACAAAGTTTAGCAGCTCAACCATGTTAGAAGTTAGTAACAAAACCGTTGTTATTGAAAAGATGGTTTCCCAATTCTGTACTAAAAATTTAATACACAAAATATTGTTGTAAATATTTTATAAAATAAAATGTTGCAATTGTGTTTTTAAATACAACAAATGTAACAACTTGTTAACATATAACAACAACTACAATATTATCAGTTTGTGTGCGTATGATCGTGTGATTTAAAGATTTTTGTAAGCTCTCATTTGGGGACAAAGTGAGCAAAATTAAAAAACGCCCTAAACAGGAAAAAAACTGAAACGGGAATTGTTTATGATTCTCTTCCACCCAACTGTTTTTATAATTAAAGTATATAAAAGCATTTGAGGTCTAAACATGTATGTGTCTGTATTAACCTGGCTGGGAAGGTGTGCAGGTGATTGTACGCCATGTGCAGTATTCTCAGTTGTGTGTGTCCGGTCAACTGGGGCACACACTTGTCCGTCAAGTAGTTATTGGTCAGATACAGCTCCTGTAAGATACTGTTGCTCTCCTCTGATAGGCTGGAGGGGGGAAGATTCTCCAGCTTATTGGCCGATGCATTCACGTACCTTAAACTGAAGTGATTAATAACAGTGAGATGATTAACATCATTTACTTTCTCACTCCATCAGGACACACTGTACTTCATTATATCAAAACTGCACACATACAGAACTACTCCAGTCTTCACTACACAACAGGGGTTGTGCATCCCTGTCTATTGTTAGAGACCAAGCTATGAAAGTGCCAAGGGCTCTAATGTTTTCCTTACGATTACTGGTGCCCAAATACTAAAAGTGTGAAGGGCCCTTTTGTTCTCCTTAGGATTATTATTTTATCCCAAGGTTTTCAAAGCTTTTGGGTCCCTTAACATGCTCAAAAAGTCCTGAAATTTGGCACACACCTCACAGTCATCTGGCATTAAGGCCGGGCAAAGGCTGGCACATGGATGGGGCAGGGGACTCGGTAGTGCCCACTGGTATTGGGCACAAAATAATTTTGCATATGTCATACATGAACGCTTGCACCTGTGCGAAACTTGGTCGTGTATTGGTCACGTCAACACAAACATATTTCACATTGTAACCCATTTGCTCTGCCCAACAGGAAGTTGGACATTGAACTTGGGAAATGTGTTTGGTGTTGTGGGCTGATCACAATGATGTGCTATTGTAAGTTACAGTTATAGCACCACCAACTGGCACCAGGAAGTGTGTCACTTATGTATTGTCTGAAAAGCAGCAGGTGGTGATGGCGCTGCAGTGCTTGGGCCTGTCATCGCTGCTTACAGCTATATTTTAATGTTTGTTTTACCTCTCTGATTTGAGGAAGAGATTACAGGGAAGTTCAGTGAGTTGATTGTGCTGCACATCCAGAACCTCCACTAGAGGATGCTCAATCCGCTCAGGCAAATGCTTCAACTGATTATGGCCAGCCAAGAGTTTCCTCAAACTACAACTGCAAAACAGCCTGAAAGAGAGAAGGTGAGTGAGAAGGTGGGCGAGAGAGAGATAGAGCATGAAAGAGAGATGTTTAGAGCATGTGTGTGTGATCAGCTGGTTAAATTAGACTGGTTAAAGTAGAAAAACACTGAACATTTTTAGAGAGGCAGATGTGAAGAATGACCTAATTTCTATTTGTACTGTGTCCTCACACACACATTCACACACAGTGAGGAGGAAGCAGGTCATTGTAAAATACAACAGTGTTAGAACAGTCCTCAGCGAAACCTGCAGTTTAAAGTCACTAAAAACACAAGCCTTCAGAGATAAGAGGGTTTCAAATGCAACTTCTTTTGAGTTGAATCTTTAATAATCAAGTTGCACAATTATTGTAAGGTTGCAGAAATCCAATCCATTCACAGGAAATCACTGAAAAACATCAATGTCTTGACATCTTTGCAAATTCTGTCTCTCTCAACCCCGCAGTCTAAAGCTGTTGATCTCAACATTTTTCCACAACAATATTCAAAGCCCCCCCTCCTCACAATTTTACCTAATTAAATGTTCTAGAGTTTGTCTTAACCAGAAAGATGTATATTTGTTATAAAAATAACAGAACAATATGACATTCTTCAATTTAGGTTGTTTTATCTTAATTTAATGTGTTGCCTTATTTTGAAGTTATCTTGACAACCTCTATGTAAGTTTGCTGAGGTCCTCTAGTGGGCCCCGGGGTCCTGGTTGACACTGGTCTAAAAATGACTCCCATTACACTCCAGAGAGGACAGGTCCATCAAATCAACAGCAGCTTTAATGTGTATGAACTGCACATAGTGTCTGGATACTAATAAGGATACTAACAATTGCCATACGTCCAATTTCACCAGTCGCTAATATTCCTTTCATCAAAATAGCTAACACCCAATGTAAACAGACTCCTGTACTCATTTATTCAATTTACCCCCACATTTAAATGTGACATTTAGTGTTAAAACCTTTGGACATTGTGGACAATTAAAGAACCACAGCTTGTGTTTTACACACACTCACCAAGAAGGAAGTTCACTGATGTTGTTATGACTGACGTCCAATACCTCAAGTTTCCTGCTGTCACCCAACCAATCCGGAAGATCCTTCATGCAGTTCCTATGAGAACAATTCAGGCTTTAATCAGCAAACACATGCTGACTGTCAATATAGTCTGAACACTACATAGTCTTTATGCCTATATTGCTTATAACTGTGGTAACAATTTCTTACACTTTAATACTGTATAAAATCATCTCCAGACTAATAAAGTTAAATCTTTCAAACCAACCTTGAGATGTCCATGTACGTGAGGTTGAAAGCTGCAGGACTTACGTCTAACTCATGCAGTTCTGTAAAAAATATATATCAATCATCTTATCAGATCAGTGGTAAGGGGACAACATGAGGAATAACCAAGCACACAATACCGTTGTTGGAGGCATGAAGTGCTTTGAGCATGCAGCCACACAGATGTAAGCGTGCAATGCGGTTCCTCTGACAGTGCAGAACCTCCAGACGCGGGAAGATGGAGGCGTCCAGCTCACTTAGATGGTTGTCACGCAGGTCCAACTGTGTCACGTGACGCAGAAACTCTGGTTCGTCAGGAACCATGCAGGAGATCTGATTCAGACTAACAAGACGGAAATCACACGTTCAGTGAAAAGAGCACAATTTACTGTAACATCAAACTCTATCAGCAAGTCATATTGAAAAACCTTTTTCATAATAATTTTCATAATTTCTTAATCTGGATTATAATTAAATATCTAATCATCCTGAAAACAAGATTAACTTCAAGCATAATTATTTTTTTTAGACAATTTAGTTTAAAATAAATTTTTTAAAACATATCTTAAAATACATCTATATTCAAACATTTACTACTGTTTAAAAGTTTAGGGTCACATTCATTCATTTACTCTATTTTTTTATTTTTCTATGGAAATTATGTTGTGATAATTTCACAACATATTTTTTTTTATATTTTAAAAAATATCAATTTTAGTTTTAGATCAAGGAATTTGTGTGTTGGCACCTAAATATATATAGACAAATATATTTGTCTACAAAACTGCTTTCAAACATTTTCATTCAATTTTTGAACGCTACTGTAAGCCTCACTGATAATACTTTTTATTTTGGTGGTCCATGACTCTTCACTCACCGGAGGTCAAGATGTTTAAGGGTCAGCAGGCGAAAAGTTTGTAGCTTCAACACTGTGAGTTTATTTCCTGCCATACAGAGTCTCTCCACAGCAGGCAACCGCTCAAACACTGCAGGCACCTGAGTGAACTCATTGAAGGACAGACCCAGATATGCCAGTCTCTGCAGACTGCCCAGCTCAGCCGGAAGACATGTCAGCATGTTCCCATCCAGCACCAGCGTCTGTAGGCTGACACACAGAGGAAGACGGCGAATTTAAAAACAAGGGGCTCGTTTCTGGGGCACTAGTGTTACCAAATGTGACTGTATTTGTAGTTACCTTAATAAAACTGGGGGTAAATTTAGAAATTATGAATTATACTGAAGTAACAATAACTATGACATTTTTGATGACCATTTTACATTTCTTATCGGTTTAAGTTTAAAAGCTATAAGTTTGACTTAATAATGAATCAGCCCTGTGATATTGACACAATAACAAAGATTGGTTTTTAATAATTCAGGTTGTGTTAAGAAAGTGTTTATAAGAAAGCATACAAAAATAGCTAGCTAAATGTAAAATTCCCCTTTGACAAAGCCTTCAAGAATGATTACTGCAGTCTACATCACCAACACCTGCAGCATTTTTAGCTGCAGTTTCTGTGCCGACAGACTCACTTGGTCATGTGGCCCACAAAAGGATGGATGGAGGTCAGCTGATTGCAGCTCAGGTTGATCTCCGTCAGTGTGCCAATGGAGCAGATGGCTAGTGGGAAACTTCCCAATTGGTTATTAGAGAGATTGAGACTCCGCAAGCAGGAAAACCTGCAGGACATAGAGAGGAAACCTGAGTCAAAGTGAAAACTGGTTAGAAGGAAAAGCTGTGGCACACTGGTGTGAGAGGTTAACATAGGGGTTAAAAAAATATGTAATATACAACAAAAAAGATATATACACTAAATATATACACTAAAACCTTTGTCAACTTTAGTACTATCTCTAGTTAATTCAGCGAAGTCTTTATAAATAAAAGCTGTAAATAAAATCTATGATGTGAAACACATTTACAATCAACTCATGACAAATTCAGTGAATCTGTATTTTTACTACAATATAGAAACTGTACTCTATGTTCAATAAAAAGACACAGTTTTAACTTTTCACAGTTTTAACTTTTGCTCATAAAGATTTTTATATTCATAGTGCAGTTTTGTTTTTACAAAAAAACAAAGCACTTGATATAAACAAAAAATACATAAACTCAACAGCTAAAATAATGAAACACTTGCTATTAATTAAAATAATTTTTACAGTAAAAATTTGTTGTCAAAGCTGCCACTAATTTGGGGGATTTTACCACGTCAGAATTTATCAAAATTCAAATAAAATAAAATAATCAAATATGAAATACAAATTAATTCATTCAGTTCAGGACACACACACAAACGCACTGACCTCTGGAGCTGAAGTAGCGTCTGGTCAGCAGGCAGGAAGTTGTGTTTAAGGTTAAGATGTGTAAGATCTTGACTGTACAGAAGGTTGGGTGGCAGTTTCTCTAGACTACAGCAAGACAGATCCACTGAACTTATCCTCTGAGACACCATCTGACAGAAACAGAGAGAAAGAGGTTTTTACATTTACATTACAATTATGCATTTGGCACATTTTAACCAAAGCAACAGTGCATTCATAGTATACAGTATTTTTATTAGTATGTGACCCTGGGCACACAAAAAGATTTAACAAGCATTTAATTAGTCTGAGATTTATATTTTTATGTAAAAAAAAATTCTTAAAAAAAAATAATAATAATGATTTTAAAAATTCACAACACAACTGATTATTGTGAACTACATAATACCCCATTAAGACACTATACATCACAAATAAGGATACCAGATAATAAACAAATTCAGTTTTCAGTCTTCCCTCAACCAAATGCTTATTTGACAATTTCAAACTCTTTCAAACAATTTCAAATTGTAACCCCTTGTTATTTCTTGTATAGCTGTTCCAGTCAAATTATACACATTTTTCTCCTCATTGAAAATTTACATTTCATTCCACCAATAAACACCTTATCAGAAAATTCCTCATTAAATCTTCCAAAACAAGTTTTAAGCTAATTAAAAAGATCTTGTAATGTTATACTCTAAAAACAAGTGTTCTAGATCTTACTGGTTCCCATAAAATAGACATTCCCCTACTACTGTTGGTTTGTTGTGCCTTATATCCATCTGTAGCTATGGCCCCATGAATAATCCTCCAATGCAGATCAGAGGTTTTGATCAAGCTTTTCTACAAGACGTTTATACAGGGTCCTCCACCTGTCTCTCATGAGAAAGTCTGGTTGTAACAGTTTTGGCTATCTAGAAGCTTTTAATTTCTTGAATGAATCTCAGTGTGTGATTTTAACTTTAATACAGTGTATTGCCTTCTTTGACACATTTTTTAAATAGACACTGAGGTATCCATTTTAGCTTAGATAAGTTGGATATATCAAAATTGCACTTAGCTGTGTGAGTGTGTGTTAGCCCTGCAATCCATCTATTTAGGGTGCACCTCACCTATGGCCCGAAATGCTGTGATAGGCTCCAGCCCCCCATGACACTGAAGAGAACAAGCGAGTTTGAAAAATTGATGAATGAATTTGAATTGGGAATTACAATTCCTCCTCAATCTGCATGACAAATGTTAAATAACCAAACAATATGATTTCCTCAAAGAGATGAGGATCCAACAACACACTTTCCTAACTCTGCAGCTTTCCTGTAGCTCAGTGGTTAGAGCATGGCGTTAACAATGCCAAGGTCATGGGTTCGATCACAGGGATTGCACATACTTAGAATCAATGTATCATATAATGCAATGTAAGTCGCTTTGGATAAAAGCGTCTGCCAAATGCATAAATGTAAATGCAGATGTCACTTTCCTTAGCAGGTGACAAGTGGGTTGCAAGTTCGGATCGATCAGCTTGGTCAACTGAATTTTCTAGATCTGACTCTGGCTCGAGCTGATGTGGTAAAACTGATGTGATGTCATTATTAACAGTCTTTATAATGGCTTCGGAAAATAAAATGTGCAATTACATTAAAGGGGGCAACATTTCGGCCACGCTTTAGATATTCAGCTACAACGTGCTGTGTCAGTTGGCCAAACAGAGTATGCAAAGTTACTGATCCATCATGCAATAAAGATCCACTTTTGATGAGCACACACATCCACTTTTGATGAGCACACTTTTTTTAAGATTAAAAAAGAAAGCACTTAAAGCATTCATGTCCTTGAAAGAACAAAAAAAGAATGTTGTTCTTTTATCTTATATAAAACATCACAATGTACACCTTTGCTATTAGACAAGACATTTTTTTCAACAACTCCATGGCCTTTTGTAAATTTCTTACTGTTTTTAACCATAGTTGATGTATAAAAAGCACAATTCTGACAAAATAATATTATAGTCACCCTTCCCACATCCCACCATTGGCAAAGATTTTCAAATACAGGCTCTAAAACTAGGGCTGAAATATTTGTGAAAATAATCTAATTGCAATTCTTTATTTTTTGATATGCCATTATTTTCTAAAAGAGAATAAATATAATAATAAATAAGAGAATTTTATTATCTCTTTATTTTCTGTATTATTCAACAAAGACAAGCAATAATATTATATAGTATGACCAACACAAAATTAGATGGATTTTACAGTTATTTCCTGTAGGCCAGGCCTATACAGGGCTTGCAAAATTTCAAAATTCCTGGTAGCCCTTCAGGCAGGCACTCTTCAGATTTCGGTAACCCAAAGTTAATTTAAGACGCCCAAACAAAAAAAGACATTATTTTATATGTAGAATATTGTAAAGGAGACAAAACATCAATTAAAAACATTTTTAAAACACAAATAACAACAATCGTATTAAAATAATTAAATTACAACCATCAAACTACAAATATTTAGTTTTAACTGAACTGAAATTTCTATGAACTTGTAGAAACAATATAGAACATAATTCAGTCTGTGTCAGATTCTGAATCTGAAATATCAAGTGAAGTCCACTTAGCATTGAGGGCATAGTATCTCCTCCATCTGTGCATCGGTCTCCATTTTTTAATTGAAATACCTGCGTAAATCCATGCGCCTCTTATTTTTACACACATAACTATCAGCGATTTTATCATCGCAATTCTCTCCACTGCGCATGCAATCTCTATCACGTTTAAGCTTGCTGTAGGAGATTTCACTTGTCATGTGAGGACAGTAATGACTGACAAGGTGAGCGTCACTGATACACAGTTTCAGTATTCAAACGTGATTTTAATAGCCCACATATTTATAGTGGCTCCACGATGACCGAAAATTAAATACAACATAATTACCCGACCAAATTTGTGAGAGAATGCAAAAGCATTGCAATATATTTTTCCTCCTTACAAGATAGCCCGACGGGCAAGGCAGAAATACATTTTTGTAGCCCGACTGGATGACACAATAGCCCCGGAACGTCGGGCTAGCAATCGTACGAACCCTGCTATATATTATATAAAATTAGGAAATGCATAAATTGATGTGACATTGTTATTTTTCTACTTCAATCAGTAGTATATTGGCTGTCTTGAACTTCCAGCCTTGATGTAAACGTAAAAATTATCATAACATAAAGCACTGACAAATAAGCATGATGTAGAAAGATGGTGAAGATTGCTGAAATATAACAAATGTGGCTTTACCACACTGCAGTATTTAGTATTTAGATAATTCACTGTAATAATTAAGTCACTGTAATAAACATATCATATGTAAATGTAAATTGCACTTTCTAAACACTGTCTGTGACAAAAACTAAACTAAAAACTAAACTATACTAAACTTTACTTACTGATCTCCAGTCAGTAACATAACACAAAGTGCAGAAAAATGAAGGAGAACAAATATCTGCCTGTACCTCTTTGAAAACATATAGGGAAATCAAAGTTAGAAATTATATAAACATAAACTGAAGAGTAAAATAAGTATGGCACTGCCAGCCATAGTAATACTACTGTATGGTTCTCAGTAGCTTGTAAGATCTTTGCTAAAAAAACTTGCACCCACTTGCATCCACTTTTGCTGGCTTTAAGGATGAGTGCAAGTCACTATATTATAGAGACGCTCTGAGGGAGCACCTGTGGCTGGTACACAAAGATATTTACGCGCTATCTTGCACAGTCATGTCGACATGGCTAAAATATGTGCAGAACGGCATGCTTGGTATCCAGCTTTATAGCAATGCAACTATCGTATCGTATCGTGGTGTTTTTATGTGCTTAAAGAGATTAGTAGTATTGCCCAGTGAGGTAGCAATTTTAGCAAGATAGGTTTCGCACAACTACTGCCGCCCATGCAGCATTTTCTTTTTTTAAAGCCAAAAACGGTCCCACTGAACTGATGTACTGTTCCTCTTTGACACTAAAGTTTCCACAGGGTCAGGTTCTGTGGAGCCTGAGGTCATTGTACATCAGGTCAAGTTGCCAAGGTGATGCCTTCTCTGCAGACTACGTTACAGCCTTTGCGGTTATAAAAAGATCTTGTTTTATCTTATCGCGATTTTATTACAAATGCAATTAATCCAAATGCAATTTAGTGCTCTATCCAAAACACTAAAATTTTCACTGAGAAAGTATCTTGTATTATTTAACATTCAAATGCCAATAATAATGAAATCTTAAGGGTTTTAAATTACATTTAAAACCAACATAATTATATGGTGTTCTGAAAAACCATTTGGAGAAATCATTAATTACATTAGGCTTCAAATCATCAAGCATCAATTACTCTATTGTTCTACACTATATTCATAACTATATTAACATAAAATATAATCTTGCACCACAAACTCCATTATAACACACTTTGAACATGTATACTGCCTACCTATATTATACATACTACTGTATATTACCTATAATATAAACCTATATTTCTTGTTCTCCACACATTTATTAATTCATTTTATGCATAACTCTTAACAGTTGTGGGGGCAGTTGTGGCCTACTGGTTAGTGAGTGGGGCTTGTAATCAGAAGGTTGCTGGTTCGATTCCAGCACTGGGGGGTTGCAACTGAAGTGCCCTTGAGCAAGGCACCTAACCCCCANTTGCTCCCCAGGCACAGTAATGTGCTGCCCACTGCTCATGCTGTGTGCGTGTTCATGACTTGCAGTGTGTGTTCACTCCTCACCAGTGATGGGTTAAATGCAGAGGTCACATTTCGGGTATGGGTTACCATATCTGACAAATAGGTCACTTTCACTTAACAAAGTGATAACTGATTGACTATGAGGTTCTTTCCATTTCTGTCCACTGTAAAATCTGTTGTGCAATTCCAGTCCCCTTTAACTACGAGAAATGCTATTCTCATACGTCTCAATGACATTTTTTATTTCACCAAAAAACCTAAATGAAGGTAAAAATCTACTTTTAATATCTTCTACATTTAAAACATAAACTCTGATGTTCTAATCTGAGGGTCCTGGTGAGCTGCCCTGCTCTTACAGCACAAGGTTGTCTCTGGGAAAGTCTATGCAAAATAGGCTGGCCAGGTTTGTCCTTCTTGCGTTTGTTTAGGATGTTTTTTTTCATAGTAACGTGTGCTAAAATAGGACTCTCAAGTGAGCTTTCTCAAGCTCTTCCCATTATGTAA
>JAZGTI010009277.1:0-19060 GCA_036877585.1 Botia kubotai | reverse complement strand
TCTCGGTGTGTGTGTGTCTCTGTCTCTCGGTGTGTGTGTGTCTCTGTCTCTCGGTGTGTGTGTGTCTCTGTCTCTCGGTGTGTGTGTGTCTCTGTGTCTCGGTGTGTGTGTGTCTCTGTGTCTCGGTGTGTGTGTGTCTCTGTGTCTCGGTGTGTGTGTGTCTCTCGGTGTGTCTGTGTCTCTCGGTGTGTCTGTGTGTGTGTGTGTAAAAGCTATATTAAAGATAAAAAGCGACTTACATTGCATTATACTATAATAATAATAATATTATTAAATATATTTGCTGAATTAGACAATTTGCTGAAAGAGAATGTTTGATGATTTTTGTGTTAAAGATCTCCAGGGTCCTGCAGAAGTGTGAGGGTGAGCGGACGCAGGAGGAGCAGTTGCTGCTGCTGGCACATCAGGACACTGTGCAGGAGTTGTGCAGGCGGCAGACACGCAGACACCTGCTAAAGAGTAAACAAGAGGAGGTATGTTTCATACCTATGTCTCATACCTAATCATAACGGTCCTGAGCCTGTATTTCACTTGATTTGACTGTGTCACGTATGGGATAAATTTCTTACCTAAAGTACTGCAGTCACAAAACAAAAATTATTAAGTACTTTAAACACATTTTAAATGATATTGCGCACAACAAGAATGCAAAGTTATATAAATTGCATACGAAATGTTGCGTTATGAATACAAATTCTTTTATGGTTTTTGTGCTCTCTTTTGTGACATTTTTGCTTGTATTTTCAGAATATGTATGCTTTAGTGACATTCTGATGGTTGTAGGTCTTTGATAATGCTGAGGAGTTGAGGACTAAGGTGAAGCAGCTGGTGGCAGCGATGCAGCAGGCCAAGCATGTGGTAGTCTACACTGGAGCAGGAATCAGTACTGTATGCATTATTTATCTCTCTAGTCCTGGGTGGTACATTGAAATAAGTAAAAAAAAATGATTCATCAAAATGAATCATTGTGATTGTTTTTTGATGGTGGTTTATATTGTATCACCACTAAAATTATAATAAATGTATTATATGTCAGCCATTTCTGTTGTTTAATGCAGCCTGTGGTTATAATATTCAAGTTCACCATCCTCATAAATTTCTGTATGTTTTTTCTTCAGGCTGCCTCCATCCCAGATTATCGGGGGCCCAATGGGGTGTGGACTCAGCTGCAGAAGGGCCGATCTGTCAGGTGAAGGCTCCAGCATGTTTTGAAGTGTATTAAAATATGTAAAAAAATAGGAGCTTTCCTGTAGCTCAGTGGTAAGAGCATGGCGTTAACAACGCCAAGGTCATGGGTTCGATCCTAGGGATTGTACCTACTTAGAAACAATGTGTAGTATAATGCAATGTAAGTCGCTTTGGATAAAAACGTCTGCCAAATGCTTAAATGTAAAAATGTAAATGTAACTGTTGCTATGTGCTCACTGCATCTGTCTGTACCTGTTAGCACATCTGACCTGAGTCGAGCTGAGCCAACACTCACACACATGTGCATCTGGATGCTACACAAAGTCAAGATGGTGAGTGATGTCACAAATTTGATGTTAAACGTTTTTGCATGTGCTCAGGTCTACAATTTGCTCAGGTCTAAAAGTTTGAATCATTGTAGGTTCAGCACGTTGTCTCACAGAACTGTGACGGTTTGCATCTACGCAGCGGACTGCCTAAACACAGTCTCTCTGAACTCCATGGAAACATGTTCATCGAGGTTTGGGAAAGAAATTTATAGCATTTTAACTGCCATTAATCATTTGTCTGAATGTGTTTGTGATACCCTTGTTTGGAGAGATTAATTGATGCTTAGGACTTTTTTTTGTTCCATCTGTGCCTGTGAATTTCATTCCACACCTACAGAATGTTTTAATTGTCCACCTAATCCTAATTTTAAATTATTTTCTTCCTGGTCTTTGCAGTCCTGAACTTTCATGTAGTTGTTTGTTCTTCCTAATACCAGATTATTTTTTATATATAATTATCAGTGATGTTTTAGGGACAGCGTTTTTTTTTTTTTGGCAAATTCTAAATTTCATGCAGTGGTGTCCTTTTAATGTGACTTGTACACCAAGAAATTGTTTGAAATAAACAGTTTAAACAGTGTTTTCTATGTATTAAACAACAAAATAACAATTACTACTTTACAAAACTTTTCTTTAAGGAGTTGGTAAAAATGCAGTTGTGGTTAGAGTCAGCATTTGTAACAAGAATAGTGCTGGTTTGATTCCAATGCTGACGGGTAACAACTGATGTACCCTTTACCCCCCAAAGAATAGTACCACCCTGATTGCTCCTTGTTACCTACAAAATTCCTGTTCCCTCCTAGATTTCTTGGGTTACCACTCACTGACATGCTGATAAATGTATACCTCGAATGTCCTGTCGTGTTGGGGAAAGATAATCTGCCTTTGTGTTAATGGTAAACATTAACCCCTCTGACTCTCATAGGTGTGTGTTTCCTGCTCTCCTGTGCGAGAGTTTATCAGATTGTTTGATGTGACCGAGCGCACAGCGCTGCACAGACATGGGACCGGCCGTCTGTGTCCACACTGCAGAGCAGAGCTTAGAGACACAATCGTGCATTTCGGTGAACGTGGCACCCTGGAGCAGCCGCTTAACTGGAAGGGAGCAGCCGAGGCTGCACAAAAGGCTGACATGATACTCTGTTTGGGTTCCAGTTTGAAGGTGGGAATTGTGCAAAAGTCTAAATAATATTGTCATATTTGCTTGGCTTTGACACAAGTTTGGTAATGCATGAGAGCAAGTAAATTGTTTCTTTGTCAGGTTCTCAAGAAATACTCCTGCTTGTGGTGCATGAACAGACCAGCCAATAAAAGGCCACAGCTGTACATTGTAAACCTGCAGGTGACATTTTCATTAATTAAACTGCCCATAAGATATTGTTTCATTGTTTTGATATTGTAACATTCATCATTTTAAGACCGTTTTCTCCTTTTACACTAGTGGACACCAAAAGATAACTTGGCTACTCTGAAAATCAATGAGAAGTGTGATGCTGTGATGCGTCTTCTAATGGAGGGGCTGGGCTTGGAAATTCCAGTCTACAAAAGGCAAGAAAATCCTTTCAGTCTGAGATACTATTATTTAAAGCATTTGTTAAAAAGAATTTACAGTTACTACCCCTTTTATTTTTTCACAGAGAACAGTAGACATTTCTAGTACAGTAGGCAGTGCAGCTGTTGACGTACCATGGCAGTTCATAGTGACAAGGGTCTGACAAGCTTAAAGAAAGATACAAAAACATAAGTAGTACACATGACTAAAGTTATTTAAAAGCTTTGTGTGCAGACCAGTCCAGAAGTCAGTATTCATGTTGGTATTCACTAATTATTATCACCACAGCTGAGGCCAGCGTGTAGTTAACATTTTGTACTTGCAAGACTTATTTTTGGAGCTTGACAGTCCACTGTTAGTTATGCGTGCAGTGTGAAACAACCCTAAAATTTAAACCAACGGCCTGTAACCAGGGTAGTTTGGGGATAAGGGTTTTGGAAGGGAAAACAATCTAGAATGCACCTCTTTTACTTTTTTAATGTGTGAACTGTTTTATTTACATAGTTCACACATTATTTACTACCATAACATACTACTACTCCATCCATTAAAAAGAAAAAAATTAAAATATTTATGCATTACAGCATGGTGAAATATAAAAGCTGCAATATGTAACTTTTGCCTCTCTCACACCATCTCTGCTTGAACACAAAAATTGCAAGTTACTTGCAGTGTCTTCTTAACCCGAGTTTAAATTTTAAACAACTGCTGTAAGAACAAACTAGATACCACACAGTTTCCTCAGAAAATGTACCCACTTGCTGTGGAAGATCTCGGACCAGAATATTTAAATGTTTTTAACGTGATGCTAGCATAAAATACCACGGTGCTACCATGACTTGGCATGACTGAGCATTGTGCTAACATAATTTAATATAATGCTACCATAATTTAGCATGATAGACACTAAAATATGGTTTATTTATGATGTTATGCAGTTGTTAGGGTGCTCTAAGTAACACTTTTGATGCCCTTTGATTTTATAATCGCATATCTTTGCATGAGTGCATGACTTTGAAGTCTTAAATTTGTTTTCTGCAACTAATTTAAATTGGCTCGACTAAGCCTTTTCTCTTTGACTAATGATTAGTAATTGTTAAGGGGCAATCCTACAACACATGCAATGTAGTAACCGGGTCATCTTTCTGTTTACAAATGTGATGCAACCACACAGAAATTGTGTTAAGGAAACCGTTTTGAATACTGATTTGTCATGTAGTTGCTCAATAACTGATTTTTCTTCATTTTTACCTAATAAAACATTACAGATTGCAGCTTTAAATAATCAGCATTCAGGACTGCAACAATTAGTTTTGTAATTATGATAACTTCCTCTGTTCTCAAATAACAGATCACAGGACCCGATATTTAGCTTGGCTACATCACTTAGTGCAGAAGAGAAGGACAGTCATACCCGTGAAGAGATTGCATCCCTTTCTGCTGTAGAGGATATTTTACAAGACCCACTGGCCCAAGGTGGAGCCACACCACTTCAAGGTGGCTGGTTTGGAAGAGGTTACTCCAAAGCAAGAAAGAGAAAGAAGACTGTATAGACAATGTAACAAAGATATGACCTATTGCTGTTAAATTGCCATTTTGGGCGGGGGTTAGGAGGAGCTGTTTTAACTGGCTAAACGTTACTGATGGGCCATTACTGATCTAAGTGGACAGCTTTCAACTTATAGCAGAGCAAGACCTCTCCAATGGTTATGGGAAGAGGTTTATTTGACAGCAGTTTTTGGCTGGTTTACAGTGACGTTTTGCTATGTGCACTATGTGCGCTCAACTCAGGTTTTTACAGTAAGCAATTCATGATTCTTTATGGCAGCAGGTTTTCTTTGGCTTGTTTTAGTTTTTTGGGAATATTTTGATTTACCCTCCAAACCCATATGCCCCACTTTCTCTGTAAAATGCTGAAAGTGTTAAGCAGAATTGTCAAGTGATGAAAGCATAGTAAAAGGGCTGTCACAGTCAGGAAGTCATAAAAGAACAGAAGAACGCATGCACTATTATTATAGTGCATGCTTATTATATATTATTTGGAAACCATTGATGTCAGAGGAAATGACTTCTATTTTTGTTTAAGTTATTGTACCATTATCATCTGTTGACTTTAGGTGTGGAATATAGTGCACATTAACTACTTTTATGGTGTTTCTGTAGCACTTTTGTTAAGCGGAACAATATTGGGATGACTAACAAAATTTTGGGGGGTTAAATTATCTTAATCCTTACTTTGGAATATAGTTGTCTGCATTAGGTCATTGTTACTGGGTTAAGGAAAATTATTTTGTTTCTGTCATTTACATATAATTTACCATTACAGATATTGCTCTTAAGACACATTACTGTATATTTCAATAACACAATGTTTATATTGACTTATGGTGCTATAACTGATACAAATTGTTAAGATACATTGTAACTTGCTGTGTTTAAATGTATGAGACTTTTACAAGAACAAGACAAAACCTCAAGAAACAAAATGGATTTTTATTACTGTAATTTGATTAACTGAGACACTGACACAAACCTGTTTGCACAGATACAGTAGTGGGATTGAATTTCTATGTTAAATACTTTTGTTCAAGTTTTGAATTATACATACCACTGTAAAGAAAAATGAGATTTACGTGACACACAAAAGGCGAATATTGATCTTTCGAACTTTGCCACAGTAATGACATGGTCCATTTAACATAGTTAAAGATACAAAATCATTCTGGCCCCTTAAGAATAAAGTTACAATTTGGCAAAGTGTGTCATAGGTGTACATTGCACGCATAATGTTTCGGATGAACGGTCAATGTTGTCTCATTTCAGTTTAATTGTAGCTGTTAGCTGTTGTTTTTTAACTTTATAAGTGCATCAATGAGCTCTGGGAAGGTTGTGTTTTGAAAATGTCCACGATCTGAGTATTTGTGTAAATCCGTCTTCAGTCTGTCAGCCACTTCCTGTTGCTCTTGCCATGGCAAGAAGGGGTCATCTGTGGATCCAAACTGTAGGATGTGCTTAACATTGGCTCTGATCTTTTCCCACTCCCATGGCCGGCTGAAATATCCTGAGAGTGATAATTGAAGTGTGTACATCATACACAATCACAATAAAATCACAGAAAAAGAAGAGGTTTATTAAAACTCACCACTCTCATGTTCATTCTCATCCCCCAGATCTGATGTGTATGCCCCCACCAGAATCATGCCAAATACTTTGTGTGTTTCTGCAAACCTGATTGAGTGAAAAAACAAAACACTTAACCCACCTTTCTTGGGACCACAAAATCTGCAACAGCTACTAAAACCCACTGGAGAAAGCAAATTCCATGCAAAACAATTTGCTGGCAAACAGATTAATAATTCAAATGAATCAAGTCATTTGGATGAACCTGTTATAAGTCAGGTCATTTAGAGAAATCGGATCCATAGAAATATGCGAAAAACGACAAATAAATGAACTAAAGTAACAAAAGTATTTGTAAATTAATTGGTAAACCACATCCTCTCATTTACGAATAACTGACAGCCAACAGATAATTTAGATGAACGAATCAGAATGTAACGTAATCAAAATTACTGCAGGTGAATCAGGACCTCATGGCTGCTGCAGCTCCTGAACTATGTCCGATTATAAGAGTCTCTTTATCACATCTCAGCTCTTTCTCCATGAACGGAAGCCAGATGCTCTCTCTGGCAGTCACTGTCAAGAGTTCACAAATCACATACAAACACACAGAAATATTAAACCTAATGCCATTCAGATTTATTTGAGGTTTCAATACCAGGATCCGGCATGTTCTTCAGTACACAGGACAAATCTGACATCTGTAGAGACGTGAAACAAACAGACAGCATTCAACCAGTGAAAGTTAAAGCGGCCCGTCTTTATAATATCTCAATGATCTGATGTCATTAGTTATCATACCTCGTTTATTCGTTTCTTTACCCAGCCGTACCAGTTACAGTGCTCCATATTTCCTGCACCGTTTCCCGGCAGGATTACAACTCTGTTTAGCGCCATTATAGACCAATTTTCACCCCGTCATTTACCTTTACATGGCCAAACGAATGTTCACAACTGACGAATAACGATGGATTCACACACTGTATTGTGCTGCGCAGCGCCATCTATCTGCCACTCCGCCAGCTGTTGCGCAGTAGAAAAAGAAACGCAAAAGAAAGGCTAACAACAAAAATGCATGTCTTAAAATGGGCGGGAACATCCGCATTCATGTTTCGATAGATGAAACAATTCTGACTTTGACTTATTTTTAAATGTGTATTGAACTGGTCAGCATCGACAAATCACAGTTTTTACTGGATAATCCATCGCTGAAATAATAGATAACTTTAATAACTTTTATACTTTTAAGTGTCCAAATAAGTATATGTCATGTCGGCCGGACAGTGAAAGTGGCTTAGCGAAGGCTTGGTTTGTTCTCTCTCTCTCTCTCTCTCTCTCTCTCTCTCTCTCAACAAAATCACTTTTTGTAAATGATGTGATCTGTTTGACAGAAAGGGGATTTAAAATTATTTTAAGTTTCCCTAGTGTAGGTGCAACGCAATCCTAAGCACTTCAAACATAAACACAACGTAAAAGTAAATACAATATTGTTAAGTAAACAAAATATATCTATATCTTCCCAAATGTGCACACTTTCAGACTAAAAGTGGAGATTAGCCCTGCTATGATCACAAATAAACACGACCAGATATGAATAAATATGTATTTTCGTATTGTTATTCAAGATTTTATTTGTAACATTCATAGTTATAAATATACAACTAGCAGCAAAATGTAAATTTGGAATACTCTGTGAAAGAATATTTATTCTATTCGACAATAAAACAAACCATCATGGATGTCTAATATACTTTGATAATTAAAAAAAAGTTACTTAAAAAGAATTGTACATTTTTTCCATCTTTTTACATTTTCCTAAAAACTGTCAATCATAGCTGTCCGACAGGAAGAAGCTTTTCCCATATTGTGAACATTTTATCAGAAGTAGCATGAGCCACCTAATTATTGGCAATTTTAGCATCCATGTGGATAATAATAAGATGCATTGTGATTGGCTTTTAAAGACATTTTAAACTTATACACTGTCCTTTAGTGAAAATGCTGATGACAATATTCTGCAGCAGAGCGAAGACACTTCAGATCAAAACCTAGTGTCTTGTTTAATACACCAATGGCAGGTAGAACAAATGCGGTAGAACGATTTTGCTTTATCAAAAATCTACTGAAACTGTCTCAGTTCCTCAGCATAACAGATAACTTCAAAAAACTTGACAATGCAACAGAAACTGTTAACTCCCTTTTCTTTTACACCTCAGACACAGTTGGGACCGGTTCGAAGACGTGTGTTGGCTTGCTCCATTTGTCTTCTGACAGCGTGTAATAGGTGATTGTGTGCTCTGTCCCAGGTCTCCTCACTTTTTTGAAGCCACTCGGTGACAGCAGGAAGTTCTGTAGCTTCACCGGACCATGCAAATAGAGGAGGCTGAAAACCTAGGATACACTTGAAGGGGGTAATTCCAGTGAAAGGTTTTACTAGAGAGTTCTGGGCGTACTCCGCCCAAAATAAATATTTGTTCCAGTCGTTTTGGTTGTTCTGACAGTAGGATCTCAGGAACCGTGTTACCTCCTGATTAAGGCGCTCCATTTAACCATTGGACTGTGGGTGATATCCTGATGTGAGACTAATGTTAACTCCAAAGCCTTTGAAGAATGCAGACCAGACTCTCGATGTGAACTGTGGGCCTCTGTCTGACACAATGTCTTCTGGAAGACCATAAAATCTAAAAACTTAATTACATAAAATCTCAGCTGTCTCAACTGAGGTAGGTAATTTCGCAAGCGGTATAAGCCTGCAAGCTTTGGAAAAACGATTTACGATGGTTAGTATAGTTGTGTTTCCCTGAGATGGAGGTAGGTCAGTTATAAAATCTATGGCTATGTAAGACCAGGGTTAATGGGGGGTATGTAGGGGTTGTAACAGTCCTGCTGGACACTGTTTGGGTGTTAAAGGTCTTAAAGGTCTCCTCCTGGGGAGACAGTGAATCAACTTTAATGTTCTTGGTTCCTGGGGGATATGTTACATTGAATTGGAAGCGGGTAAAGAAAAGAGCCCAATGAGCCTGCCGTGGATTGAGCCTTTTTGCACTACGTAAATATTCTAAGTTCTTGTGGTCAGTGAGAACGAGGAAGGGGTGTTTAGCTCCCTCTAACCAAGGTCTCCACTCGTCTAACGCCAACTTAATAGCTAGCAATTCTCTGTTACCCACATCATAATTTCGCTCGGCTGCAGATAACATCCTAGAAAAATAGGCACAAGGGTAGAGTTTGGGAGGTTCACCCTGACGTTGAGATAAGATAGCTCCTACCCTGGTATTGGATGCCCTTATCTCCACTATGAATGGTAATTCAGGATTGGGGTGCTTTAAGATGGCGGCTGAAGTAAAACATTTCTTAAGTTCTTGGAATGCTGCCTTAGCTTGAGGTGACCATTTCAGTTTGCCCTTATTCTATTTTGTTAAAGCAGTTAACAGAGACGCCACCATGCTGAAGCCCCTGATAAAACGTCAATAAAAGTTAGCGAAACCTAAGAATCTCTGAAGATTTTTTACTCATAGTGACCAGAAGTACAGATAGTTTACATTCATCCCCCTCTCGGATTCTAATTAAATTGTAAGCACTGCGAATATCTAGTTTGGTGTAGTATTTGGCCTGGCCTAACTGCTCAAGGACTGATGGAACCAGAGGTAAGGTATATCTAAATTTGTTGGTTATTTATTTATAGTCTATACAAGGTCTAAAACTTCCATCCTTTTTTTTAACAAAGAAAAACACGGCTGAAGCTGGAGAATTGGATGGTCTAATGAAACCCTTCTCTAACTCTTCTTTAATATATTTATTCATGGCTTCGGATTCTGGTTGGGACAAAGGGAAAATTCTACCTTTAGGAGGGAGATGCACCAGGAACCAATTCGATGGAGCAATCAATAGGACGATGTGGAGGAAGTTGGGAAGCCTTCCTTTTACTAAAGAACTCGCTCAGGTCTCGATAGGCCTCAGGAATCTGAGGATCGGGGAAAGAGACAGTTCAGGGATATTTTTAGAGCTTACAGTTAGAAGTCAGGTTTGCAAACAGCTGGGACTCCATTGCTTGAGTTCTCGCTTTTTCCATGAGATAATTGGTTCATGTTTCTGCAGCCATGGCAAGCCTAAAATGATATTGTGGTGAGTAGATGGTATAATGTAAAATTGTATTTGCTCGGTATGTAGTACCCCCATGGTTAGTGTTAATGGTGACGACAGTTTTGTGGATCCATCCCCTCCCAGTGGATGTCCATCTAGCACCTCCACTGTTAAGGAACAATGAGGGAGAGACAAAGGAACATGATTTCTTTGTGTAAATTCAACAGACATTAAATTTCCAGCAGCCCCTGAATCAAAGCATTTGTAGTCACAGTCTGGTCTGCAATAGATAACGTTACTGGTAGAGAACAAACATGATTTGGAGTGTGGGGTGTTGTAGTTGAACTCACCAGGCGTTTATCTTGACGAGGTTGTACTGGACATGAGAGCTTTAAATGGCCTGCTTCACCACAATATAAGCAGAGGTGGTCCTGAATGTGACGGGCCCGTTCCTCTTGAGACAGGTGCGTATAGCCGATTTGCATGGGCTCCTCAGTGTGGTGACTCACAGGAGCAGAAAATCTGAGGTTATGCCTGTGGGACCGCAACAAGTTATCCATTTGAATCATTAATTCAATAAATTGTCCAAGATCCTTTCCCCCGTCTCTACATGCCAGTTCCGCCTGCAATTCAGGGTTTAAGCCCCTATGGAAAATCAACTTGTGTGTCCTCAACCCAATTAGTCTGTGCCGCTAGTGTTCTAAATGAAAGAGTGTATTCCACAGCGGTCAGTTTACCTTGCATAATAGGTCTTCCCCCAAACTCCTACCTCCAGCTGGATGTTCATAGACCTCTCTGAAACGTTGTAGGAAAATCTTGTATGTAGAGAGAGTTGAGCTATAAACGGCGTTAGCCCAATCCAGTGCTCGACCAGTTAGTAGAGAGCACGCAAATGCTATTTTACTGGAGTCACTGGGGTAAAGAGCGGGTTGTTGTGACACGAACAGAGAACATTGCAATAAAAATTCTTTACATCTAGTAGGATTGCCATCAAATTTCTCCAGGAATACAAGACGTGGGCTTACCGGAGTGGAAAGGTTTCCAGTAGCGGAGGTTGGCATGGCTGCAGTGGTGGTGAGTGGTTCTACAGTGTTAATACGTGCTCCCTGAAACGCCCAAACTAACTCCTCGGTTAGTGCAGTTAGCCGAGAGAGTTGTTGCTGGTGGAGAGCGAGTTGGGAGGCCTGCATAGTGATGTCTAAAGACATCTGAGCCAGAGCTGCTGGATCCTGTTGTGGCGAAGTCTTCTGTAAAGAATGGTCAGAAGCATTCGGATCCATCTGCAGTTTCATTTAATAGAGAGGTCAGTAACAACAATAATCAAAGTAGGTAAGCGGCAATCAATCAGTATCGTGAAACAGGCAAGGGTCAGGACAAGCAGCAAACAATCATGAACAATAGACAGGCAGAATATCAAAGGCAGGCAGAAAGTGATCACAAACCAGTAAACAGGAACAAAAGGGGCAGGCGGCAAATAATCAAAAATCTGTTTAAACAATCCAAGTCAATACACAGTAGAACAATCAGAAAATAAGCGCTCAGAATTGCAACACAGAGTAAACAAGACTTTGCAATGATGAGAGGTTTGAATCTGGTTTATATCTGGGGAGTTTGATGATGATCAGGTGTGGAGCAGGAAGTAATCATGGTGCAGTGATGGATTATGGAAAGTGTAGTTCAGGAAGCGGCTTTCAGTATTCCGGAAATGACTCCCTCTGCTGCTGCGGTGGAGAGGGCGCTGGAGCCTCCACCGTAACAGGCCCAGTCAAAGTCCAGACCTAAATCCCATTGATCATCTGTGGCAAGACTTGGATTGAATTGCTGTTCTGAATTGCTGTTCACAGACGCTCCCCATCCAATCTGGCTGAGCTTGAGCTATTTTGCAAAAAAGAATGGGCAAAAATGTCAGTTTCTAGATGTGCAAAGCTGGTAGAGACATACCCCAAAAGACTTGCAGCTGTAATTGCAGCGAAAGGTGGCTCTACAAAGTATTGACGCAGGGGGGCTATATACAAATGCACACCACACTTTTAAGATTTTTATTTGCTTAACATTTTGAAAACCATGTATCATTTTCGTTCCACTTCACAATTATGTGTTACTTTGTGTTGGTCTATTACATAAAACCAAAAACATTTAAGTTTGTGGTTGTAATGTGACAAAATGTGGAAAAGTTCAAGGGGTATGAATACTTTTGCAAGGCACTGCAGTTATTTATTGATGGGAAACTGATGGTTCCAATTATATTTGATAATATGATGGGCACTAAGAAATCGTGCCAACAGAAACAGTGAGGCATAGTGTTAGTGTAATTGCAGCCATAACATCACACTGCTGTGACTAAGCAGGGAACAAAATATAGAAACTAACTAGACTAAAAGTAGGCATGTATTTAACGGTAGGTTTATTAAGGAAGTCTATCAAATCCTGATGATCTGTCTCGGGGGTCGTTCCATCTAGTCGCCCCACCATCTGGTCTCAGAGTTTGGATCCAGCTGACCACAGGATCTTGGGGAAATGAAAGACAGATAGATCTAGTGTGGAGCCAGCACATCTGTTCTTGTGGGAAGTGTCCCCAGTTCCGGATTGCCCAATTAATGCATCCTAATAATCCCTTAAGGGATTTGAGTAATAAATCCATAGGACTATGTGTAGGCTAGATTATTATTTTTTTTATTTTGATGTAGCAGCATCAAAAACAACAGTACATTATTTCAAAACAGATGTAATTACATTGTTCTCTGTCAATCAATTGTTCTTTTTTTAACATAATACAACACTAAATAACAAACAGAATAAAATAAAATTTAAATAATATTATTAATAATAATTATTTGTACAATTTGGGGAAGGTCAAATATAAACTTAATAATCATACTCCATAATTTTAAGTGTTTGTTCTTGTTGACAGTCCATTGGTTTCCAATGTGGAAAAGGTATACCATAAAGATTACAATATCATTTTTCATTGAGAAAGGCAAAATCAATTGTTTTATACCTCCACAAATTCTGGCCGTAATGGCTTTACATATTCAATCCACTTGGACCAGACTTTTCTAAACACATTCTTTTGAAGATGAAGAGAAAAAGTAATCTCAAATAACATAAATAACATTTACTATATCCATCCAGTCTTGTATTGTGGGGGGTTCAGGAAGCAACCAACGCCTTGTAAGTGCTTTTTTACCAGCAGATGTTAAAATGCCAAACAGGTATCTGAAGCATTGTATCAAAGGCATTGTAGTGTTAAGTATGCTTTCCACTGCTTTAGGAAGCTCTGATCAGAAAGGTTTTATCACGAGGTACTCCCAAAATATATGCCAGTGATTGACTTCCTGAAACCCACACTGTCTCCAACATTTGTATTCCCTCCCTCAATATGTGCTTTCTGTTTCGGTGTATTTAATCTGATAAGGCACTTCCACCCAAACTCCCGCCATATGTAAGAGTTGTTCATTTCAGTTCAGTTCAGTTCAGTGCATTTCCATGGAAAATTAAAAACATCAAGCCATTCCTCATTCGATATAAAAAATTACCTTCTTTTTTCCCATTTTTCTTTAATGTATTCTGTAGAATGAGTTTTTTATCCTAAGACCTTTATAAAATGTAGATATGACACCCTTATTTAAATCACCTTCATAAGCACCTATAAATATTTTCAATATTGGGTCATTGTTACGGAGGAGACCGTCGCTCCGCCTCCTCCCTGCCGCCAGAGGGAGCCTTCATCAGAGTATTAGTTGTAACTCGGACTTCATTTCCCATGGTCCCCGTACCTAGGGTTGATTACTTCCTGTATGCCACCTGTTTGTAATTAGCTGCTCTATTTAGGCCCAGGTTATCTTCTGCCGTTTGGACTATTTACCGTTTTGGATTCTTCTTTTGGATTTTTGGATTCTCCGCAGAAATTCCACGGCAATCCAGCTAAGTGCAAAGGTTTTTTGTTACAGTGCTCGCTGTTTGTGTCGCAACAACCCGCTCTTTACCCCACTGAGAGCAGTCGCATAGATTTTGTCTGTTCTCTCCTCACCAGAAAGGCCCTGAACTGGGCAACAGCAGTATGGAGAGCAGATGGTTCCGTCTTTCCCACTTTTGACTCATTTTTGCAACAATTCAAAGAAGTTTTTGGGCACCTTTCGGAGGGTCTCAACCAGGAGAGCAGCTCTTGGCTCTCTCTCAAGGGGAACTAACCGCTGCTGAATACGCTCTTAATTTCCGTACACTCGCAGCTCAAACAACCTGGGTGGAAGATACTCTAAAGCTGCTTTATCGCAAGGGGTTACACCCTGATCTGCAGTCGGAACTAGCTTGTCACAATGAAGGCAGGAACCTGAGTGAATACATATCGATTCAAGCAGATAACCTAATTCATACCTGGCGCCCTCACCGAACTAATATGTACCCCAGTGGTGAACGTGCAGTTACCTCCAAGCCCATGCAAGTGAATTATGCTCACCTCCTCTGAGGAGCGTGAACACCGGTTCCGCTCCGGTCTCTGCCTTTACTGTGGACAACCAGGTCATCAGCAATCCTCTTGTCCAGTCTGTCCCACCTCTAGACAAACCCCGGTGAGTGTAGCATCTACCTCTAACTGTTCACATAATGTTATCCATATACCCGTTACTCTTTATTTCTCCAACTTAACAACTAATACTTCTGCTTTGATTGATTCCGGTGCAGCCGTGAATTTCATCTCACTCGCTCGTAGCAATAACCTTTCTAGAGGTGGAGACATTAGACATCAACCTTTGGGAATTGGAAGAGTGGAGCACCAGACCTGAGGTGAAATTTAATCATGTTATTCATAATATATTGTATATACTGTATTCTGTTAAAATCTGCTTAGCCTGGAAACAGCTCCTAACAAGATCAGATTAGATAGAGGCAGACATCCTGCACATGTACATGGGAGTGTGCATGTCAGACAATATATTCACTTCATCAACTTTATCACTCTAAATTCCTATGCTAGTTTCGAGGTTTCAATGTCTTTCCTGATGCACACACAAAGCAACTGTTTCTAGTGAATCAAGGCTATTGGGGTCCCAGAGCACATGAATAAAAGACAGGGATAGATAGCAAGGGTCGCACATTTTCTTTGCATGCAACTGATGTGACAGTGTTACTGTTTTGCTGTGCAGTAATTCTTTAATAAAATATTTTTTGTTTAACTTACTTTTTGCTCAATTTTGTCCCTTTTTCCACCACATTTTTTGGTGCTGCGAGCAGGGTCCCTTGAGAAACATCAATTTTGCTGAAACATCGACTTTGAACAAAGACCAGAAAGAGCATCTTTCAGACATCAGCACAACTGAGACTTGGATGCCCGCAATTGGCAGGTAAGGCAAAGGCTTTTTACTTTGTCAAATTTTGCTGGTTGTGTTTAATTAAAGGAATGATGTGAAATTCTGCTCAGTTCAGGCAAGTCATTAATATTACACCGCTTTTTTATATTAATACTTTATTATACTTTTCGTGCAAACAAAGTTAGCAGTAATGACAGTAACACATTTCCTTTGACTTAATTAAATGTGGATAGAATGACTGATAACAAGTATATAACAGAAATACAATAGAAAAATAAAAACACATATGTGAAAAAGAACTATGTACATAATGTCAGAGGTAAATAAAACACAGAGATAAAGTGTCTAATAAAATAATAGTAAAACAAATGAAACAAACAAAAGCACCTGCCATCCCATATTCCTTAGATGACATCTTAGTAAGCTCTCATATCCTTACATCACTTAAGTTTTAATAATAGAAATCAGACTATCATGTATTCGGTTCCAATAGACAATGGAAGAAATCTTTGCTCCATTCATTAAAGCAGTGGATCGCTCCAAATGAACAATATCTATAAAATAGGACAACCATTGCTGTTTTGACAGGAAATTAGGAGGAAACCAAGAACTAATAATCGTTTTCTTTGCAGCTGGTAACCCTGAAAATAATATTAGTTTTTGTTTTATAGTCAGTGTTACTGAAGAGTCATCATTAAGGAGAAAAAGACAAGGTTCCAGATGAATTGTCAGTTCCAAAAGCTGTGATAAGATTGCAGAGACGTTAACCCAGAAATTGAATATCAGGGGACATTCCCATAAAAGATGAAAAAACACTGCCCATTGCCCCATTGTTACATTTGACACAAGCAGGAGAAGAAATAAGTTTCATTCTAAAACGTTTCAAGGGTGTATAATATATTCTATGAACTACATTTTATTTTATCAACTGGTGGGCAGGATTTTTAAACGTGGCTGAAATATTTTGCCATATTAATACCCAATCAAAGCTATGATCTTGCACGCCAAGCTCTCTGTCCCAGATATGAGTAATACCAAGATTTCCACATTTCTCCATGACAAGACTGCCATAGATAAGAGAAACCTTGATAGTTTTCACCTTTAAGGGATCAAACCAGGGAGCCATGGGGTGAGATGTTAAAGATCTGTCCCAAGGAACCCCATAAGCTTTAAATGAAGATCTCAACTGCAAATCCAAGAACTATGTGAAACCTGGCAGATTATAACAAGACTGCAGATCACGGAATGTCCTTAGCCCAGTCTCGTCATAAATATTCTCTAGAGTGTTAATGCCTTTATCTGACCAGAGAGAACAGGTGTACGGCTTCATGTTTCGTAACAGGTAATAATTGTTCCAGATAGGAGACTGCAGACAGAATTTTGAAGAATAGTTAACATGTTTTTCCACCAGACGCCATGTAGAAATTGAATGAGCTATTATTGGACCAAATTCTTTAAAGGCTTTTTTAATTTTGATTCCTGAAAATAACACATCTTGCAATCTATGAGGTGCAACCAATGATTCCTCAATTAATTTCCATTGGGGAACTAGGGAAGGATGTTCATCCAACCCGGTGTCCATAGATTTGAACTAAAAAGACCAATAGTACAACTTAAAATCCAGCAGTGATAAGCCACCCTGTGACTTAGGACATTTTAAGGTGTCCAATTTAATGCAGGGTTTTTTATTATTCCAAATAAATTTAGACGTCATCCTCTGAAGGTCTGTGAAATAATCTTTAGGATGAGAAAATGGCAACATGAAAATAGAAAACTTAAACGGCCAAGTACATTCATCTTTATTAATGCAATCCTCCCTTGCAATGATAATTTCAATGATTGCCATTGTTGCAAATCTGACTGTATTTTATTCTTAAGTGTGGCATAATTCTTAAAGCTGGCATTTGAATAACAGGGAGGAATACATAGACCAAGGTAAGTGAATTTTGAAGTATGCCACTGAAAAGGTAAACTGTCAGGAGTCTTCTTCGCTGCGTCATTTAACGGAACTAATAGGGACTTCTCCCAATTTATTTTATATCCTGAAAAGAAACTAAATCTGGAAAAAAGGGTTAGTGAATTGACGAGACCTTGACGAGACCCTCTATTGATAGGAAAGGATTGGAGATAACTTGTCCTGTCTGAATCACTGCCTGAGAGCAGCTGTATAGTGTTTTTATCATCTGTATGAAGTTAGAATCAAAGCCGAATATATTAAGGACCGCCCATAAATAACTCCATTCAAGCCTGTCGAAGGCTTTTTCAGCATCCAAGGTGAAAAGTGCTGCTGGGATGTTAGATATTTCAAGGATAGTAAGAACATGAAAAAGTCTTCTGACTATCAGATTCCTGTCTGCCTTTGATAGGCCTGTAGCTTTTGTAGCAATATGAAAGCTTGTCTTGTTTCATGAGTAGCGTAATTAAAGATGTATTTTGATCTCTATGAAACCTCTTGTGACCAATGGCATAATTGGGATTAACGGTCCAACCTGATCCCATACCTCCTGAAAAAGTTTAGGGGGGAGCCCATCTAAACCAGGGGATTTACCCAATTTAATAGATTTTAGAGCTCTAGTCAACTCCTCCAATGTAATAGGAGCACCTAGAGGCCCAGCTTCTGGTCATAAAGAGGGAAGGTTTAGATTTCTTAAAAATTCTAAGGTGTATATTGTGGAATAAAATTTTCTAAATGTACAATTTATTTCTCGCTGGTTGTAATCAGCCCTGAGGCATTTGAATACTACTAATAAATGAGAAAGACCTTGCTTCCTTCATTTTTAATGCCAGAAGTCTGCTCGACCTCTCATTATAATAATAGTAGTTGACTCTAGTTCTATGAATTATAAATTCTGCAACATATTGCATAGCCAAATTATATTCTTTTTTAAGTGCCGTCAGGTATTTATCTCTAGATTCACAAAATGTAGATTTTTGCTCATTTTCTATTAGAGAGATCCGAGTTTGTAAATCAGACAAAGCCCTGTTCCTAGATTAATGAAGATGCGTTGACACGGAAATAGCATTGCCCCGTAAAAAAACATTTAGTCACTTCCTACTGTAACGGAGTCCAGCTCTCGCTATCAACGAGGAGCGCTAAGACTTTTATTATGATGKTCAGTTTGTGTCACATGTCTATGATGTCATTGCACCTTTATGTCACTTCCTGTTTTCGGTTATTGGTTTCAGCTGTGTGATTAGTGTGTGTATTTAAGTTCTGGGTTTTGGGTTGTGTCTCGTGGGTTATTGTTTAGGAGTTGTTGAGTTTTGGTATCGTTCGAGGTCTTCATTGTTATCACGTCTTGCCTGGTTTTTGGATTTCTGCTCGTTTATTGGATTGCTCTTTGGATTACCCCTTTTGTATTTGTTCGCTCTGGCTAGCTTTATATGTTTATCGTCTGGGTTTGTCTTTTGTATTTTTCACTACTCACTGCTGTTCGCATATGTTGTCGTCCTTTTGTTTTACGGTTGATGTTTGTGTTAAATGT
>JAZGTI010009276.1:0-19062 GCA_036877585.1 Botia kubotai | reverse complement strand
GGGGGGAAGATCATTAGACACAGATGGACACAAGAGATGTTTGAAGAGATGTTTAGTGACAGGGCTTCAAAAACAAAAGTGTTTTCAGACTGATTGTTAAGGTGCGTTCTTAAGAGTGTATATAAATACAGCTAAACCACTTAGTGACTGCTATCAGGATGTGAAGAGACTTTCAACCAGCATAACAAAAATGTGTCTGGAAAAAAATGCTCTATCCTGTCTTTAAAATCACAGTTTTGATTGTGATAACACTTTCCAATGTTATGGAAGTGGTCATCTTTATTCCCTTAGTCACTGTCACTATGGTTACAGGCGCTGTTCAAGGCTATCGTGGGAATACAAAGGGTTGTTTTTGATTTGTTTATACAGACAGTATTCAAGTCGCTCTGATGTGAACAAAGACTGAAAGTACACGGTCCCTACATCAACAAACACGGAGAAAACAGAGGGTCAAGATCAGAAACTGCAGCCTACCGTACTGTCCATATGTAGGAACAGGGCCTTTCAAATGCAGCAGGAAAGACAAGAGAAAGGAGGGGGTGGCGGGTGTATTGCAAGGCATGATGGGAATAAAGGAAATGTCAATGCATGATGGCCAAAGACAGACGTAAAGAAAGCATTAAAAGAACCAAAACAGCCAATATTAATGAACAGATAATGGAAGGAATGATAACAATATAATCAAAGCAGGAAGAGAAAGAAGTCGTAAGAGTCTTTATCATTGTGACAAAACAGTAAGAGAGAATGAAACAATGTGTTTAAAAACAATGTGTGTTTTCTCACCAAGGGAATCCAGTCTCTTGTCCATGTAGACTTTGTATGTAAACGCGTGTCGCAGGGCCAAGGCGGCGAAAAACATCTCGATGCAAATGATGAAGTTCTGGTAACCGGCGGCAACGGTTCCTTCACCCACCGAAACCTCAGCAGAGCTGATCTGAGGAATTGCGCCACACTTCTCCAGAATGGCCAGCAGCATGCCTGAAAGACCAACAAGATCACATGACCACTTAATATATAATATATATAATATAATATTCTGTAAGCACAACTCATTGTGGACATCACTACAGGCAGACCAGAAGATATTCCGAGTAGTGAAATATTTGCTCACCCTGCCAGAAGGAGAGGAAGATGACAGATTTGACCATGAGGAACTTCAGCACGGGTCTGTAGGGGCTGAGAAGGTGTCGAGTGGTGAAGTAAAACAGGAAGAGGGCGTAGAGGGACAGACTGACGGAGAGGTTATAGATGATGGTCACATACAGATAACCACTGGCGACACTGTGAGAGCAAACAAATCAACATTACAGTTTAATGTCTGAGATCTGGAGTTTTAGAGGGTCTTGCACACGTCACATATTAAACAGCACGAGAAACATACTTGAAGTCGCCGTCACGATATTTCCCGAAGGCCTGCAGGATGACTGTGATCACGGCCATCAGAGGTTTGACCACACAAAACTGTAAAGTTGCCTGTAAATACACACACAAGCAAATTAAAAGCTGTAGCAAGGTTTCTTAATGGACGTACCAGCTAACAATTTAAGGTTGTAAGAATGTTTCTCTAATACTTCCATTAAGCTCCATTAAGTAATAAAAACGTTGAAAATGTTATTTTGAAAGTTACAGGAACGTTCAAAACATCCAGTTTTCTTGATGTTGTATTATAAGAACATAAATCAAACTTTTGTTAATTCTGTAACGTTGTTAAAATGTTCCACTAACAACTTAACTTTTTTGATATACAATATAGAACTTAAAATTCTACCAAAGTGACTTCAACCACGAGAGAACATTAAGCGACGTTCTGAGAACATTTCCTGTGAGCTGTTTAGTAAACGCACCTGTTTGCAGAATCTGAGGAAGCCGATCGAGTAGGTCCTGCCCCACAGACAACATGTTCCATATATACAGCTGGACCTGCAGCAGAACGAACAAATATAAGTAAATCACTCAACATAAAGCTGCAAAAACACACCTGCAGAGTCTCATTAAAACCTCAGCAAAACTGATTCTGGAACAAACTATTTAAATAACACATAAAGAGAGTGACTGCAGTACAGCACTTACTCGATGGCTTTCCCTCTGATCTCAGCCATGATGGCACTTTCACCTCCAAGATACTCATAACAAAGACTCAAGAAGTTATAGATGACAAACGCTGCAAAGGAACAGAGTAAAGATATTACAGACAAGCACATAATCATAATACATCAAGTAATAAACGTATAACTCATACAACGCAAGATGTAGACCCAAACAATTCAATAAAATGAAGTTACGTGTTGATACAAACAGACTGTAGTAAGGTCAGTCTTTAATCAAGACTCACGTCTGGGGATTAGTTTAAGATCAAATCAAGCTCTGGTTCGGCTTAGCGTTTAGCAGTAAAACAGTTGCACAAAACGAAACACTGAAAAGACGTTCTCTCGAGTTTAATCTCATGCTGTGGCACAAGCAGTCAAGCACAGAAGACATTTCCAAACACCACCAAACGAGTTCTGCTGAACAACAGTAAAGCAGTGCAGAGAAACCTCCAGCGTGATTACAGGAGCATCCAGCAGGTAATGATCTGTTCTACATCATAGATGACAGTACAGGACAAAAACACTCTGTGTTCTGTTCAGATAAACAGTCCCCTTTTAATAAAGTAACATGCTAGTCAGTAACATTTGCACCTGGAAAAAGACTTAGCAAATGTATTCTTAAACATTTAGCAAATTAAATGTGTAGACTTCAAATGTGTTGATAAATTATCAACATTAGCGTTAATTTTAAAGCCCCATTAAAGCCCGTTTCTTTTCATTCCTTTATTGCCAGAAACAATGTTTTATATAACAGAGCACGACAGTGAATCTGAGCAGATCGGGCTGCAGAAGTTTTTTCACCTTTATTTTCTCCATGCAGATCTAAAAAAAACTTCAATAGAAAGTTATGAACCAAACCAACCAACAAGAAATTACTCATCCCATGATGCATTGCTCAAAAGAAGAAAGGTCTGTGCAATATAAAACCATTGATTTGTAGTCATTCATTATACTTATTGAAAAACGATTGCCTGAATTCTTGTTTCCATGGTAACATCTGTGACTGGCAGATCTCCCCGAAAATCTGGCTATTGAACTTTTGTTTAAATGTGGAGCTACAAATCACACTGAGTCACAGCTTCTACACAAGCATATTTGACTGCTTACCAAATTACTGCTAAAAATCTAGAAAACACTGTTTCACTGTATTGAAATAAGCAAAACTTGATTTGATGCAAGTTCACCCAAAAATAAAGAAATTCTACTCTGGCATGAGGGGGAGAAAATGTTGAAAGAATTGTCATTTTTGGAAGGCTGGAGCTGGGCTCTATATACAGCACGAGCACCCTGCAGCCGCAGCTGCTCCTCACTGTAGTCAGCTGCTGCAGAGTCGGGAGTCATACTACAGTGAGCGCAGCTGCAGGTGAAATTCAGCTACTGTGAATGACACCCATTCTACCTCATCCAATGAATTAAAACAGTTTTGTATCTAATCAGTCAGAACTAAGCAACCGTTACATAATTTTAAATGTTCATTAACCCCAAGCACAAACAAAGGTTTTCTGAAAGATCCGTACATTTTAATTTACATAAAAAACATACTAGTAAGAATATTGCTATGGCAACAAATTAGAGTGGTATCAAATGAGGATCTAGGTTATTAGTTTATCTGTAAGCAGGTTTCCTCAGTAGCCTCTCCAGGGATGCATGCTAAACACGGTTACTATGCAACAATCGCTTGTAGAAATCCCAGCTGACTGTGGAGTCTGACAGCCAAGAAGTACAGAACCGCAACAGCTGTACTGCACCGCTGTAGGAGTCGGCTGTAAACAGGTGCCACATTTAAAGCTACAGCAAACTTACCCTCATAGCAATCCCTGACTGTGTCAAAGTAAACATAGTACTGGTCGTTGGTAAAGAAGAGAAGACTGAGCCAGGAGTCAAAGGCGTAGATGGGGACGATGAAAAGAATGCGCACGATGTGTCTCTGCTCCTTGGGAGAGCTGTAGTACCGTAAGTGCATGTAGATCTACAAAGAACAAGATCATTGAAACACATTGGGTTAGTCTCAACGCCCAGAAAGCAGGAGAGAACAGGAGAGAATGGGAAGGTATCTGTCTGGTTTACTGGCGGGTTACCTGGTGGCAAGTGAGCAGAAGTGCTGTCCACACGAAGAAGCCCGACAGCGCCTGAGCTGTGGTGGTCATGAGGAAGATGGGCTGCTCCGCTGTGAGCACAGGAGCCTCTGGAATCCAGGAAACGTTGGGCCCCATTGGGGCCATTGTGGCGAGCGATCCAGGAGCCATCCTGACAACTTCCTCTCCAAACCGATGGGACAACGACACGTCACGTCTCAACAGCTATGAAACACAGAAACAAGAATTCCAAGTGAATCACAAAGAAATAAAAGAGGCTGATTATTACTATACGATAAAGTCAAGAATCACGTCACTTCCTGCGATGTGATGGAACCTTACGTACACATGTGGAAAAACAATGTTTTGTAACTAAATTAAGACAGACTAGTATAGTAAGAAGATAGTTTCAAATCCGAAAGTCAGATGAGCAAACCAGCATTATAAATTTGACATAACTAACTAAAACTTGACAGTTCATGGGCAAGTTTGGTTAAACTGTGCATTTAATTTTTCACCGTTCTGGTAAAAGGCCGACTCATCTTCACTGGTTTCTCATACAGAAGCGAACAGAATGCCCAATATTAAAATTTAACCCATATGTAATAATCTCAAATCATGTTTATAGCCGTACAAGATTTCTCATGTCTATCAACAACCTTTACTTGAAAACCATCTTAGTTCGCAAAGTTCGTCGTCTGTTGTTTTTATTGATTTTTTTAGAGATGTAAGCAACTTACCAAGAACATAAACAACATCAGCTTTAAAATGATGCGACGTGCACAAAGAAAAGCAGACTGGGCCTTAAACCATGAACTCCATCGCTGCTGCCGCTGCTGCCCGTCATCCGTGATTATATTCCAGCGACTCTGCTGGCAAATCTGCGCTCCGTTCTTTTATTTGTTCCCATGTAGTTTTCACCGCCACGGTGAACCTTCACAATTCACTTACACTTTAAAAACGTTTTAAAAATTCAGTCTTCATTTGTTGACGTGTGATTTCTTCTTTCCACTGCCTGCGCTGAATAAAATCTCTTGCGGATTAGTTTAACAGAGATAAAACTGGGAAGCAGCGGTGAAGCTAGAAACAACACTAAGCGTTTACTTTTCTAAAAGAGGCTGACTTTAGAAATGTCAAAATAAAAGTCATCATTGGAGCGACGCAACCTACCACAATTAAGGTATTTTTAAAGAATTATGTAATACTGAATGAACTCTGAACCCTCTTCGATGCTTGCTAGGATTTTAAGAACGAGTTATTTTATTTAACATAAAAGTTCAAACAGGCTGAAACACTTAGTATTTTCGTATGTGTTTATTTATAAATGAGTTTTGTCATGACAATTTCAATACAGGAGTTTTCATTTTAAAGTTTCTGTCACATTGTTGCATTTGTAAGAGAGAACTGGAGACCAGTAACGATGCTCAAATTGATATCTGGGTTAGTCCACTACAGCCTTTATAATGATTTTAATACCTCCAATAATTTTACCGTCATCCCCAGAATCATTCCTGATCCATTCACATATGTCTACAGACTAAACCAGTTTAACTGGATACAACATTCTTGTAGATTCTTCACTTTTGCATTATAAATATTTAACATGGAACGGATGGCCCCATGGCATACGTCAGTAAGGTATTAACATACAACACTTTTTGTGTGTTTAACAGCGTGATGGAAACATTTCTTACACTGATCAATAATCAATTTTAACTTTACAGTCCAAAAGGCAAGTCTCTCTCTTTCCCAGCATTTCAGACAAACAGAGAACGACTGAAGACCATTATCAGGTCGGTGGTAAAAATTCTATTTTCCACTGTTTCTAAATCTTCTGGTCCTCATTAAACCTGCTCATCCACATCGGATTCTTGCTGTCTGTATCTGATGTCTGATCCCAACAGCAGCAGCCTGCAGTACGTGAGGACGGGGGAGCACGTCGTCCGTTGCAAAAGTGTTTCTTTCCCTCTGCGTCTTGTCTACACTTCAGTGTCGCGCTCCCGTTTTATACAGAAAGATGAATATAAATGTTTTAGGGGAGTTGTCCGCTGGAATCCTGCAGAATTAAGCAAATTAAAACATTTTAACATCATCCATTCTCCATACAGATTCTCCTTATTGGGGTGGTGGGTATATTTTAGGAACACAAATTAATTTGCTGCATTAGAATTAAAAGGCATTTACATTCTTTTTTAAACACAGAAACATGTTTATTATTTATCCAGGTGTTACTTTTGTATAACCTACCTCCTAAACAACAGTAAATGACAGAATCAGCCCGACTCATTTCCCCACATGTTCAAATGGAACACTGACCTGTGAGAGAGAACAGGGAGGTAATGACAGTAATACAGATCAGGAAAATGAAGTGAAGCAGCACAGTGTGAACAGCACCTGTGGGGGAGTGATGCGGATTTGATCGTGACGCAGGGGGAGGTCAGGGGAGGCGTTGGCCGTAGCTCCACGATGGAGCCGTAAACAGACTCTCCTTTCCCGCTCAGCTCCTCGACCTGCTCTTGGAGACGCTGATTGCAATAAACAACAGCACAGAAGTGTCACAAGGAAACCCACATACGTCTTCATAAATAACCTGCTCCGAAATAGACCTGACACCAATAATGCCTCCTGCCATCCTCAGACTCACCAGACTGTGGAATACGTGAGGCAGGTGTTGAACTGGCTGGATCCGGGCCATTGCGGACCCTGTTAGATGCTGGAAGGTTTGGTCCAGAGGAAAGAGCACAAGCTGCTGAACTCTGTGGTCCACCTCCGGTCCTTTCATCTCTCTCTTCTTCCTCTCCCCGCTGCTCCTTCTCTTTATCTTCTGCCGTCCTGCTGGAGCCCTAACAGAGCCAGAGGAACCCAAAGGTGAACAACATAATACAAATTTACCGTACAGTTAGCTAAAGTAAGCTGAAGTAGCTGACTGTACACAGAAGGTATGGAGCTACAGTACCTTCTGTGAAAAACAGATATAAAATATATATTAAAATATAGATGCAACCTTAAAAAAGATTTCAGTTCCCTTATAAATGAAAGGCAGGTGTGTTAGAGTGTGTTTGGAAGCATCTTCCTCAGGAAGGTAGATCTACAGCAGGACTGAGCACAGTAGATCTACAGCAGGACTGAGCACAGTAGATCTACAGCAGGACTGAGCACAGTTGCTATACAGTATATACAGTATATGCTGTACAGTATTTACAGCATACTGCTATGCATTATGCTGTACTATACTGTACTTGAACTGTCCTGCATAACGTAACAAAGTGTTTAAATACAAATTCACATACAAATTTGAGCATGTTCCAGTCAAACACGTAGTCGTAGGAAAATCCCTGTCTGTGGAACAGGTTCCTGACCAGCAGTCTCAGGTAGGAGTAATCCGGTTTATCATCAAAGCAAAGCGAGCGGCAGAAGTTCATGTAGGCTGAAAACTCGGCTGTAGAAACAGATGAACGAGTAAACAACAACAATATAACGGCAGTGGAAATAAACACAACAAATAATGTACAAACAAACTCAAAATAACATGTTCCAACCGACAACATTTTCATTGTGTTTCCATTACGCTACATTAACACGTAACATCAGTCAGTCAGCATCCATCTACTCACACGGATAGCCCTTGCACAGAACCTCAATGGGGGTTGACATCTTTTTCTCACTGATTCGCTCATACTTCTGTCTTTTAGTGGCGGCTTTGAGGCCTTGCCAGGGAAGAGAACCCAAATTAAAGTACATTAGAACATAGCCGAGAGATTCCAAATCATCCCGCCGAGATTGCTCTGTGGATAAAGCGAGTAAATATGGAATAACCCAAAATTATGTATCCAGAGAGGAACAATGTTGTCATTCCCAGAATGCATTGCAGTGGCTCTTGAGATCTTACCGATGCCCAAATGGGTGTTAATGGAGGCGTAGCGGGCAGTGCCGGTCAGGTTCTTGTTCTCACGATACGGAATGTGTTGATGTGTGCGGGCGTCTCGGTACTTTTTGGCCAAGCCAAAGTCTATGATGTACACCAGGTTTCCCTTCTTGTCGAGCCCCATTAGGAAGTTATCGGGTTTAATGTCTCGGTGAATGAAGTTCTTGGAGTGAATGTACTCGATTCGGCTGATCTGGACAAAAGAAATGAACATTTTGTGAACACTTTAAAAACAATTGTTTCACGTTTACAAAACACAAACTATATGACCAGGTTAATGTTATGTTTTGTAACGTTATATTAATAATTTGTTTAGGTTTAATATTGTTTGTTTGTAATCTATTACATGATTTACAGATAATAAGTGAAGTGACAAGCAGGCCAAGTATGGTGACCCATACTCAGAATTTGTCCTCTGCATTAAACCAATCCAGTTAGCGCACACACACGCGCACACATACGCACGCACACATACACACACATACACAAGTAGCAAGTAGTGAACACACGCCCAGAGCAGAGGGCAGCACTTGGCGAGTAATTGGTGGTAAGATGTCTTGCTCAAGAGCACCTCAGTTGTGTCCTACCAGCATTGGGAACCAAACCTGTGACCTTCTGGTTACAAGTCTGACTCTCTGACCAGCAGGCCACAACTGCACCCAAATAATCTGGATTTGCTCTCAAAAATCTGTTTCTATCATTTCAATGAAATTACCATCTGATCTGCGAGCAGCAGGACAGTTTTAAGCGTGAATTTCCTGGAGCAGAAGTTAAACAAGTCCTCCAGGCTGGGACCCAGCAGCTCCATCACCATGACGTTGTAGTCTCCCTCAGCACCACACCATTTGATGGAGGGAATTCCCACTGTGATTCAAAGAAGATTGAGGAAAAGTTTCTAGAAACCCATTCACAATATCAGAGATTAAACTGGTAGAAGTTGATCCGTATCTCAGGCTTCTCACCTCCACCCTGCACCATCTTATAGAACTTGCTCTCGATGTGTAACTGTGGATGTTTGGTCTTCACACTCTCCAGTTTAATGGCCACCTCCTCTCCTGATGTGATATTTGCACCTGAAACATCATTCCCCATGTCACACACGAACCCTCATGAAATCCAGATCAATAGTGAATTCATGTTTATGTCTGTTTTACCCAAGTAAATATCACCAAACGATCCGCTTCCAATCTTTCGCCCGAGGCGATATTTGTTTCCAACACGCAACTCCATGTTTTCGTCCCTAAAAACAGCCTTATAATCATGCAGAATATTAGCATTCACCAGGAAAAATACACTGTTGTTCTAGTGTACAGGTGAAATGTACGCGCGCACAGCTGCAGCACACAGCAGATATAAACAAACGCTCATTTCAGCGTTTCTTTATCATGACTATCACCAGCTCAGACCTCAGATGCACGAAACCAGCACTAACAGTCATGCATCCAACATCCGTGTCTGAGTCATGTGACGTGAACACGGGTTCGGTTCGATTCCACTGAACTTGCGACGAACAGGTTAATATTTAATCTCGAGATCAGCATCACAGATCATCAACGAACTCTTATTTTCCGTATGCTGCAATATAAACGGCAGCATTAGGAATAATCGGTTCAGGGCGGCCTTTACGTGAGAGTTTGCATAACTGGATACACAAGACAAATCTGTCTTCAGCGTTTTTCGGCCAATTTTGTAGCAGCCGCACCCAGAAACGCGTCGACTCCGAGGTTTAACTCACTGATCCCAGAGGTAACGCTTACTATAAATAATCTGACATACTCAGGTCTCAATATGACCTTAGAGCAGTAACATGTTTCCTTACCTAACGTGAGGGTGATGGAGGAGTGAGGAGATCGCCAGCCTTGCGCTCTTGAGACAGCACCCTGGACAGCGCATCACAAATTTATCTCCCACCGCTGCCTTCCGCCCCGCCGCTTCAAACCCGTGATTTTACAGCGCAGCACACGGCTTGACCTACATGCATCGGCAGGCTAGCGACCAGAAGCCTTACTGGTTTGTATCCCAGCGCACTTCTCACAGCAATGATGTCATTCAGAAACTCACAGAAGAACCCGGATCACTTCAAGGGGCCGCGCGCATGACCTGCGCACACATCTTTATGTCTTTATTAATGACCAATTATATGTGCATAATAATAGATTACCGGATTTCAAAAAAGACATTTACCATATTAAAAGTAGGTAAACAACTCTGGATAAGTGTAAGTTTCACATTTTGTGCTCTCCAAAACGCGTCCATTAGTTTTAAAAAAGTTTGTCATGTCCCATCGCTTACCGCGTTGAGCTGTCCCAGACCGCAGTAAACTTCAGAAGTACACAAACCCCTGCAGAATCTGTAAATATGAAGATCATTTTACATTTGCTAAACTAAATTGGGAGTTACACACATTTCCTCCTGTTTACATAATCCTGCATTCCTCGTTGGACATTGACTGCAGCCTTTTGTGACGAATCTGTGCGTTATCAGATCAGTACGAAATTCATACTTCAATTCCTCTTTCATACAAGTGAAATGTGAACTGGAGAGTTGTGCGTCTTAATTACAGGGTATGACATCTATATTAATATGATACTGTAAGCAATTTAGCAAGGCCCGACTCATAAAAGAGAAGTCATGGATCTTTAATTATAAATAACAAAAGTCCAGTAGACACCAAAATCATGTAATATTACAGTACAAGAGTGTTTTAGCTGTGAGAATGAAACCATTTAATATTTATAAACATCCACGACCAATAAAGGGAAATGCACAACAAAATTAAATTCAACCTTTATTAATTGTCTTGCTCTTTTTTTAAATTAATTTCTTTTGTAAAATAATCGAAAAAACAAAAAACCTGAACAGGAGTGATAAAGCCCGCCTTAATTTATAATGGTACACAACAACAAAAATAAACAATCGGTAACTTTTAAGTGTTGTTACACACTCATCCAGCTCAGCTTGGTACAATAAGTTTTGGCGTGTTCCATGTTTCAGTATGAATGCCTTCGGTTGGTTGCATCTTCTAAAAAATCTGTTTTCTTTATTATTATCATTATTGCAATTCATACAATATATAAAACAAAAAGGCTGCTAAAACCACAACTTAAGAAATATTCATTAGTGCCAAAGTTTTGAACTTGCTGTCTACAGCCACACGCGCACACACCAAACACCTGCAACATAAGCGTCATTCACACATCTGCTCACCTCCCTCATCCAGCACTGATCTTTGTCAATCTCCACGGTAATCTCTGACTGCCACACATTCACTGATGCCTCGCGAACGTCACCATCACTCATGCACGCACAGGCAGAAACGGCACCTTGTACAGCTAAGTAACATCCAAGTGATCGTCGTCATGACGACAACAACATACTTAAGAAAAAAACAAACAAGGTCAGCGTTTGGAAAAAAACAAACAAACAAAAGAAATCTGGATTTCACCATCATTTAAAACAAAGACAACGAGATACAGTTTTGTCAGACATCAGAACAGTGTTTCGAGTGATTTACGTCTGCGTGAAAATGGAGCTGTAACAACAACGCCGAGCGTTCAGCAAACATTGTACGATGCATATTTGTGTCCTTTTGTCGTCCGTCTCTTCTTTACGGTTCGCGTCTGAGTGAGAGCGTCTCAGGACGCGAGTGTGATCTCTCTGACCTCGAGGTTTAGGATTCATCCAGTTGTGTCAGTATTTCAGTTCAACTGTTTGCACGTCCTGTTCAAGTTTTGCTGCAGAAGTCTTCATCTGAGAAGAAATGGGATGTGTCGTGTGTGTGTGTGTGTATTTCTTACTACCTCTGCCCTGTATTTCACAGGCTGCTCCTCTGTGTTCCCAAGGGTGGGATTTGTCTGGAGCTTGGAATATGAGGAAGAGTTTGGAACGCTGCTCAGGTAAAACTGATGTTAAACGGTGTGTGTACATTTGTAACCAGTGTTGTCTGTTTAGCTATCTTAATGCATTTTGCTAGGTTTTGTAACACAGCTTGGTCAGCTTCTTCAGCACTTACGAGTGTTTGATTTGCTGTTCGAGTGCTTATCTTTGAATCTCATCTACACGGGTGTTACAAATGTACACTAAATAATTGGCTGTATACTTATATGCATTCTATACCCATCCATTCACAGAGGGAACATACAGTATGCACATAAAATTGCCTGTATTGTGATGAATGTTCCTATATTCCGGCATGTTTCTGTGATAATATAGGAGGATAACGGTTACTGTTTATATATCTGTAATGTATGTTTGTCTCACTGTATATGTCTACTTGTCTGTAAGTGTGTGCATCAGTCAGATAGAGTCTGCCCCTCCCCCCAGCAGGTCTCCAGGCAACAGTGCTGCAGGGCTGCTCATCTGGTGTCGATCTTCCATGGCCGGAGACCCCCACAGGCTGCTGCTTGTATACCCTGCTGCAGTCATGCCCCCCCACAGCCCCGCTCGGCCGGGATCGACCCCTCCTGCGTTGCTGCCCACACTACCACCAACACCATTGCTGCTCCACTGAGTGAAAATGCCCAAGCCTGCTCCCTGGGCAGAGGCCGGGTCTGTGGAGCCGCCCGTACCGTCCAAACCCTGCCAGGTGGAGCCCGAGGGCCCCGTCCCACCGCTGCTGTTAGCTCCTCCTGCCGCTGGGCCTCCTACTCCAGCCCGCTCTCTCTCGCTGCTCCCAGTGCTGATAGTACCCACCGCACCCGCCCCTGATGACCCGGCCACACCCACGCTAGTCCCGCCTCCTCCACTGTTGCTTCCACCAGCTCCAGCCTGAGAAAGTGCAAAATAACGAGCGACCTCCTCCTCGCTCACAAACTCAGCCAGGATTGTGGTATTACCCAGAACACACCTGGAGAAACATGAAAAACGTTACAATTAGGAAGACGTCTTGCTAAACTACCTAAAAATACAACATGCAGCTACATCTGCATTTTTTATGCATCTGGCAGACTTACAGATCATTCATCTCTTAAATTTTATCGGTACGTTTATTCCCTGTGAATCGACCCATGACTTTAATGTTGCGAGCGACGTGCTCTACCAGATGATTGACAGGAAATCTAAGGATCTGGGTCAAAATAAGGATTTGCAGACACTTACATGTGAAGTGCGCTCTGGGCTTTGGCTGCTTCTTGCCGAGTACTGTAGCGAATCAGAGCACTGCCTTGGGTAAGACCAAGGTGAAAGGTCAACAACGGCCCGTGCTGCATGCAGATCGTTCGCAGGGTGGAACCATCAATCTACAGAGAGTAAATAACACCATAATGCCATTTCAGAAATTACTGTACAATCGAGAAAAGACTTATTAAACAGTGTATTAAACAGTGTCACAGCAGGCATACCTGAGGGGTAAGATTACTTAACACCAGCCAGCAGCTCCCCCTAGAGGCTCCTCCATCACTCCATGCAGAACCTACAACATGGAGAGAAAATGTATCATGCTCCAGTCCTAATTAATGAAAAAACACAGGCAATTTTTTCCAGAAACACTTTGTTATGCTGACTGAAAGTATCTTCACATCCTGATAGCACTTGCTATCAGGCTGAAATATATTTATATACATATATATCTTCTGTGTGCAGGCCTATAAAATGTTAGTCCAATCACTGCGCTTGGTCCGTGTTTGTGTGCTGGCGGAGCCGTGTCTTTAGAGAGCGCCCTGAAGGGAGGATGTGACCTTATGTTTTCAAAGCTAACTTGCTATTGCTATCCTGTCTGAAATTGACTACCCTGACTTGAACCGTTTTACAGCAGTGTACGTTTGCAGTTTGTAATGTGTTCTATTACCAGGCCCAAATCTGGTTTCTGGGCTACCTCCAGAGCCTCCCCAGCCTCTGCCCAATCGTGGGCCTCCTCCTACCCAGGGAGACACGGAGGGCTGCTGCTTCTGATGGGTCAGTCCAGGAGGTGGGCGTGGCAGATGGGAGCTGTTACGATTGGTCTTCCAAGGCTTGTTGTGTCCAATGGGCTCGGGGGGCCAGCTGGGCTTGTAGTCTGTGTACTTAGCTGTGAGAACATACATAAAGCTCAGTTCCTTCAAACTATTCATGCAGGACACAAATTGTGGGATTTAGTACAGAGTCTTAAAAAGTCTATCACATTAAAAGTGGAAAATGATTAAACATTAAAATGTGAAGTACAGAGGGCTTGTGTACCTGGGTTGTGTGCGTTGTTGAGGGGGCTCTCTGAGGCACTGTAGGGCCAGGCACCAGGTGAAGGCAGTAAGGTGTTGAGGGTGGGATTTGATTCTGTCCCAAAAATGCAAAACACAAGATTTGCTGGTGAGTATTTACATGAGCATGTAAATTACTTACAAGATTCAGAGCTTGAAGTTCGATGTCTGTTTCTGCTGGAGGAGCTACACTCGAAACAAGAAATGTATTCTTTTCATGACTTTGAAATCCTTTTATTTAAAGACTTTATAAAACTAACATTGTAACTTTTGATTCTAAACTGTTTGTGTTATTTCAATGACTCAACTATGATCCCTAAACGTATAAATCAGTAGTAATAAAGAGGGTGCAGGCGTGTCCCAGCTGACAGTGTGTTACAGCTCTCAGTACATGAAACGTGTCTGTACCTGGATTATCTCTTAGCAACTGGTGCTCGGTGTCATTGAGGCTTGACATGGAGCTGAGCATACTTCCAGGTGTCATGTAGGGATCAGATTCAGGGTCCACACTTGGAATTCCTTTCCAAGGCACTCCTGGCTGAAACTCTAAAGTAAAAAAAAAAACACATTTACAAAACATACATGCTAATGAAAAACACAGAGTTCCTATTACAGCTTTATGTTAATACAACGTACAAACACAGCACAGAACGTTTGCTTTTAAAAAATCCTGTTTAATTCTGAATTTGTGGGCGTGTCACTGATGGTTCACCTGGAGGCCAGCTGGATGTGCCGGTCCTGGTGCCCATTTTGTTTCCAGGACTTCTGTGCCAGTGGTCTGAAGGCCCTTGTGGGGGCACAGCTAAACCCTCCCCTCCCAGTGGCTCATAATGGGAATATGGGGAACCACCTCCCATTTTGAGAGGAGCAGCAATGGGACCTACTTCATGCAAACACATGAAGAATCACCAAGACGGGCTAATACAAAGAGTCTTTGTATGAGCAACCCAAATCTGTAAGTGTCAACAGGAAGTGCCTCTCACCATTCTTATGGAGGGTGCTTTCAGGAGGAGAGGGGGCTGGCGAGTGACCCTCCATCATCCATTTGAAACGAGACTGCTGGCCTCCACTGTTCTTAAGCCCAGCTGGGCCGCCAACCACGGGACCCAGTTCAAGACCAGAGAGATTCACTCCAGGTCCAAAACCTACAAGACCGAATGGGACCCAAACCAAGTTAGATACATAAATTACAACCGTGCCATGTACTCCTGTTTCAATAGGCAACATTTACACGACATTTATATTTATATTAATACACGATCTGTGCATTAATGCCCTCTAGATGCTTGCGATACAAAGTGACTCACCAGAATAAGTGCTCTGTGTTTTCTGATGCAGGTCGGCTACAGAGCCTGCCAAGCCAGGGTGTGACATAGGCTCCGTCATGGGCATCTTTGGGCCACTTCCAGCAAGGTGAGAAGGAGAGAGTTTGGAGCCGCCCCCTGCACCGCCCACCTGCTGCTGTCTCTGCTGCTGAAGAACAGCCATGATTCTGGCAAGCTGCAGTAAAAAACATACAACACTTTAAACTACAGAATCCGCTCCAGTGATGCAGCTATGCAAATATCTCTGTGGAAACATGAGGGTTGTTTTCACATAATGATAAAGTGGTCACTAGGTAAAGTGGTCACTAGGTGAAGTGGTCACTAAGTAAAGTGCTCTAAATATATTTCTATAAACATTTATCTTCTGTGGAAGGTGCAGGCTCGTAAAATGCTTGTCCAATCACTGCATTCAGTCATAGGACGTCCTGCTTGTCTGTCAAACTATGTATGGTTCATGTGTTGGAGGAGGCGTGGCTCTGAAGGGAGGGCGGGATCTTATAGTTTCAAAGCTAGCTTGCTGTTGCTAGCATCTCCAAAATTGCTCCCCCAGCTTTAATTAAATTCAGTTTTTGCTCTTGAAGTGATTTCAATGACTATGAATGTATACAAGTATTTGATTAATGACAGTAATCCACTACTCTGAGTATCAGAAGATACCTGCTGCGGGTCTGCTTGCTGCCGTATACTTGGTGGGAACTTGCGTTGGTTCTGCAGCAGCTGCTGCTGCTGTTGTTGTTGTTGCTGTGGTTGCTGCTGCAATAGGAGCTGACAGGCCTGCAGGAAGGCATGAGTCACAGGGTCACCACCAAACAGAAGTCAATCACTCAAACCGTCTGTAGGGAGTGGATGAGTCTGTGCTGGGCTGTAACTCACCAGCTGGAACTGAATGTGATGGGGGTAGATGCTGCTGAGCATGGCAATGTGCTGCGGGGAGAGCTGTGGGGGAAAGATGCCTCCTCCCACACCTCCACTGGGAGGAGGCTTCAGCACAGAGCCTGGCACCTACAAGCACAGGAATCACACAGTTACTCATATTGCCTAAAATGACAGCTGCATTCCTCCGGTTGATATGATTTAAGAACAACGTGAAATCAAAATTGTCTTTTTTTAAACTAATAAACTTTCCTGGCTTTGCTGTGTGCATTATTTCTACAACTGGATAATAGCTGGGCTGCAAATTATATCGAACTGATCAAAATATCGCGAATGTGCATATTGCTATACGCATACCGCATTACTTTACAATCTTAATGCAACTTAACGCAATCACACTGAATATTGTATATCGCATTATTTAGCACGTTATCGCATATCACATTTTCCTTCAATATTGTATAGCCCTAGTTAATGACATGTATTAAACAGCCTCATCGGGTACTTCAAAGACCCGCTGCACTGTACGTACCTGAGGTGACAGGAACTGATGAGGCACTTGCGCTCGTACTGATGGGTTGATGGGCGGCACGCCTGGCTGGTGCCTGGACTGCGGCATCCCACCTCCACTGCCAAACATCTGACCACCCGCCTGGACGAGACAATCAGCAAAGAGATTTCACAGACACCAATAATATGTGCAGTTACCAGCAAAAGCTGCTTACCAGAACAACAGCAAAGTTTACACAGACAATCAGAGAGGTTCAAAAGCAACTCTGAGCCTACATAAACAGTAACACACAATAAACATGACTTCCCTCATTTTCAGAGACCAAACAAGAGGCAATTACCTTGTCGTAGTAAGGCCCAGGTTCACAAGCCCCCATTTCTTTGGAACCAGGTGAACGGAAGACTGCTCCTGCCCCCCCTCCACGCCCTCCTTTACGCATCTCTCCGTTGTACTCGTTCAAGCCCATGCCCCGCTTCTCTCCTTCCATTTTTTTATCCTGCGGAGGACCAGGGGCCAGATCCAGGGTGCGGCCGCTGGGATCCTCTCCCTGTTAGCAACTCTTGACATTAGCAAACCTTACTGGTGTCCAAATATAAACTCACAGGGTGCATAAAATCAAGTCAGTCACTAAATGTTTTTTGTAAATCTAATACAGGGGTGCGGGCAATATATATGACTGAACAATTTAACAGAATCATATGGTTGCATTACCCAGCACATTGCAAATTCATATCATTGCATTCCCCAGCCCTGATATCGAACAACATTTCAATCATTTCTTACCAGAATCCCCATGTTTGAGAACTGTCTTGTCATGGGATTCATCCAGGAGTCTCCTGGAGCCTTCACAGAGCCCTGAACAACATCAGAGTTACACTAATACTGTTACACTAATCACAATCTTATGAACCCTCAGTATGTAGAAATCATTAGTTACTTTCATGTCACATGTGCATGAACGCTGATACCAGTGAACGCAGTTTTTAATTTAGATGTGAAGGATCCAAGGGTCTGCATTTCTTAAAACCAACCTGTGTGTGTGTGACAAACTCTGACAAACTCAGACATACATCTGTGTGGTAATTCATTTATACATTTCTTATCCATATAAATTGCTACTTACGTTTTGATAAAATTCATTTTATCATTATTTGTGTAACAATGTATTATTTTCTTTTATATTCATTTTATCATTATTTTCCATTACTGATGTTTAATCTTATGTTATACTGTCTTCATACTGCACTGGATTCTTGGATCTGTCTGGATCTATCAGATGGCTTGACACTGACCTTGTTGCTCTTCTTGGCTGCCCAGCCTCCGGAGTTGTAGGAGGAGCTGCTGCCTTGGGAACCAGCACTGTTCCAAACTCCAGCACTCTCATCCTCCTCCTCCCAGCTGGAGTGACGTGAAGCACTGACTGAAGGCTCTCCTTCACCCCAACCTTCTTGCATAGACTTTGGACCTGTAAAATGTAACATTCTTTAAGATTTTCAGTTTGACATGGATCAAAATTACATTTAAAAAACATTTCAGAACACAGATCTCTAGCACTAAAATGATCTTGAAGTCTTACCAGACTTCACTGGATTCGGAGAGGGCTCTCCCCAACTTGACGTCTTGCCAGTGTCTTCAGGGTCGCCCCAACTGCTGGGTGTATCGGTGGGCTTGCCCCAAGCTGCAGTTCCATTGTCCACACATGGACTGGAAGGAGAGCCACTACTGCCCCATCCAGAGGAAGCTACGAGATAAGCAAAGAGAAAGCTCTATTAAATACGATTCTGTGACATTTTAAATAAAAACAGCTCAAATTAATTGTTCATTTTTAAAATATTTTTTTAAAGGTGCAGAATCTCAAGGCAGAAAGATTACTTCATGAATACAAAAATTACATAAATATTTTAGGTTACATGTATGAACTACTGTCAGGAACAAGAGTTCTCTCATAACACCATTATGTTCAAACTAGGGCTGGGCGATATGGCCAAAAAAAAAATCCCTGATTTTTTTTACAAAAAATCCGATTTACGATTTAAATCGATTTTTCCCCCCTACTTAAAATCAATCTGCAGATGACAAAGAAATTGTTCAAAACA